>CM024762.1:52453130-52536922 GCA_014218235.1 Colocasia esculenta
TGTGGCTAATTGTAATGTGCATGTAGAAACCACTAGGACTTATAAGTGTATATCATGAGTAGTGTTGCTTGCTGAGTCCTTGGACTCACTCCTTGCTTCGGCGTACAGGTATAGTTGGTGACACGACACCGCTTGAGGAGACAGTGGAGACGGACTCCGAGCGCGGAGAATAGCTAGTGTTGGAGTTCTTTGAGATTGTGTATTTCACAGTATGTAATTTGGAACATTGTACTAGAAGTATCATGAAAAGGATGTTTAGTGTGGACATTTGTATTTAATTTCAGCAATTTAAATCATGTGGATTTTTAGTTCTTTTATGTTAACACGAACTGCATGTATGTTTAATGTGGATGATGAATGATTGAAGACAGATGTCTTTTACTTCCGCTACTCTGTTGTATATTTGCGTGTATCTCAGCTGTATGTATCGTTTGGGTAAATGTCCCACTGTGGCAGCACTCGCTATATCGACGTGGGTCGGTATGTCACTACCGGTGTAACGAGGGCCGTCACAGAGATTGGTATCAGAGCGACCGGTTGAGATTGCACATGAATATACCTAAGTCATCATCCCCATTGCATGCTAAGTATGTCCACATGTGTAGAAAACACTAATAGAAATGAAAGGTAGATAAAATGGTGGTTAGAGAACTTAGTAACCTAGCTCTAATTGGTGGCTGAAATTTTATTACAGCCATGGCTTCCCGTGGACGACGTGGAGGTGTGCCAGCTCGCGACGACGAGCAGAGGCGTGAGGAGCAGGGCGAGCAGTAGGCCCCGGCCCCACAGGGTCCTGTGCTCCCCCACCACCGCCAGTGGACTATGGAGTATTTATGCAAGGTCTGGTGCAAGCCATGCAGACGCAGGCCCACACCCAGGCAGCACTCCAGGCCTAGTTGGAGGCCCAGGTAAATAATGAAACAACTTAGTGGTTTGCTATTTGATTTGCATGATATTGTGTTTATTGTATATTGTTATTGTTTAATGTAGCAGGCTCAGGCCCCAGCTCAGGACCATGGTGGACCTCCCATCATGGAGCGATTCGAGGATGACCCCACCCTCTTTAAGGGGGAGAGTGATCCGCTATTGGCAGAAAGCTGGATGAGGGAGACAGAGAAATCTTCCGAGCTATCAGGTGTCCTGATGAGGACAAGGTGACCTTAGCCACCTACATGCTACAAGTATGCTTTGTTTATGCTTGAATGTTTGGTTGCTAAGTTAGAATTTGTTAGTTGGTGCTTATGAAGGTGTATTGCAGAGAGGCTGATGTAGGTGTCCTCCCTACTGCGTACCGCTTCGAGGACGCCGAGCAGCGGAGCATGTCACCGAAGGTACGGTTTTTGCTTTTCGGTGTGACGCTCGGGTTTTGTTTGATACGGGTGCTACTCACCGTTCATTTTCGAGCGGTTCGCTAGGCAGTTAGCCCTAGAGTCAGGCATAGAGTCTGAGGAGTTAGAGGTCCCTTTGTCTGTGCACACCCCTGCGGGTACGGTATCGACTAGGAAGTGCATTCCGTCGTTACCTGTGTGCATTGAGGATAGATTTCTAGATGGGTGTTTCTTCTTGCTAAAGATGAAGGACGATGATTGTATCCTTGGTCTGGATTGGCTAGAGGAGCACTATGCGTTAGTGGATTGTTCGTAGGAAGAAGATTGTTTTCCGCATTCCTGGTGAGGATGAGTTCTCTCATCCCTTGCCAAAGAACTTAGCAGGAAAGTTAGTTATCTCTGCATGAAGGCGATACGCATGGTGAACAAGGGTTGTGACGCATTTCTTGCCAGCGTTATGCTAGTACCCGTGCTGGTCGTCACTGACTCTTGCAGAGATCCGATGTGTGGTGCAGGACTTTCCAGATGTCTTCCCGATGACTTGCCTGGATTGCCACCGATAGAGAGATAGAGTTCACTATAGAGTTGCTTCCAGTCACCTCTCCTATCTCGAAGGCCCCATATCGGATGGCCCCTGCAGAATTAGCCGAGTTGAGGAAGCAATTGCAAGAGAATTGCTCGATAAGGGATTTATTCGCCCTAGTGTTTCCCCTTGGGTAGCACCTGTATTATTCGTCAGAATAAAGACGGGTCACTTCGGTTGTGCATTGATTATAGGAAGCTAAAACCGGTGACTGTGAAGAACAGGTATCCCTTACCTCGGATTGATGATCTGTTTGACCAGTTGCGAGAGGCATCAGTCTTTTCCAAGATTGACTTGCGATCTGGTGGTTATCAGTGAGGATTAGGAGTGAGGATGTGTCCAAGACGGCATTTAGACCCGTTATGGACATTATGAGTTTTGGTCTTCCTTTCGGATTGACCAACGCCCCTGCAGCGTTTATGGATATCATGAACCGGGTGTTTAGTCCGTATCTAGATAGCTTTGTTGTTGTGTTTATTGATGACGTGTTGGTCTATTCTCCGGATGAGGCCACACATCGTCAGCATTTGAGGTTAGTCTTAGAGGTTCTCCGTGAGCACAAGCTGTATGCGAAGTTCAGCAAGTGCGAGTTCTGTTGCGCGAGGTTCATTTTCTCGGGCATGTTATCTCCGGCACTGGTGTTGCAGTTGATCCAACAAAAGTCCAGGCAGTAGTTATGGATTGGGGAGATTCCCAGGACCCCCTTCGGAGATTCGTAGTTTCCTTGGGTTAGCTGGTTACTATCGGCGATTCATTGAGGGTTTCTCATCCATCGCCGCCCCTTTGACAAGTTGACCAGAAAGGGTGAGAAGTTTGTATGGTTTGAGGCATGTGAGCGCAGCTTTCAGCTATTGAAGGCTAAGCTTACTTCTACTCCGGTATTGGTATTGCCCAGTGGTCTAGAAGGTTTTGCCTTTATACGGATGCATCTCAGATTGGTTTAGGCTGTGTGCTCATGTAGCAAGAGAGGGTAGTGGCTTATGCTTCTCGTCAGTTGAAGAGCATGAGAGGAACTATCCGACTCATGATTTAGAGCTCGCAGCAGTGGTTCATGCACTAAAGATCTGGAGGCACTATCTTTATGGTGTCAGATTTGAGGTGTTTACTGACCACAAGAGCTTGAAGTATCTTTTCTCCCCAAAGGAATTAAACCTGAGGTAGAGAAGATGGATTGAGTTCTTGAAGGACTATGACTTCGACCTTCAGTATCATCCTGGAAAGGCGAACGTCGTAGCAGATGCTCTTAGTAGAAAGAGGTCTTCGCTCCAGAAGGATTGGAAGATGTTGGAGGATGCAGCGTGCTCTATGACCGAGTTAGAGCCATCGTTTTGTCAGGCTTTTTTGTAGCTCAGCTATCCCTTAGATCCTCAGTCTTGGATGAGGTGATTGAGCAGCAAAAGCCGATCCTAGATTGTTAGAGTTAGTGGTAAGGCGGGCATTGCTCGTGATGAGGACGTGTGATTAGATTTCAGCACCGTGTTTGTGTCCCCATGTGGTAGATGTCCGTGAGCATGTGTTAGCGGAGGCTCATAGATCGCGATTCTCTATTCGTCCGGTAACACTAAGATGTATCAAGACCTGAAGAGATCATTTTGGTGGTCCGGCATGAAGAAGATGTTGCGGATTATGTGTCTAGATGTCTAGTATGTCAGCAGGTGAAAGCCGAGCGGCAGCGACCATCCGGCCTTATGCAGAGGATGGATATCCCCGTGGAAGTGGGAAGTTGTCACTATGGATTTCGTATCGGGTTTGCCTCGATCTAGAAGGGGCAATGACTCGATTTGGGTAGTTGTAGATAGATTCTCGAAGACTGCTCATTTCTTGCCTATGAAGAAGAAACAGTCAGTAGAGAGCTTAGCTAGATTGTATGTTAGCGGTATCATTAGATTGCATGGTGTGCCGAGTCGATCATTTCGGATCGAGATCCGAGATTTACTTCGAGATTGTGGAAGGGTCTTCAGATGCGTTAGGTTCGGAGCTTAAGCTCAGTTCGGCGTTTCATCCCCAGACCGATGGACAGTCCGAGAGGACTATCCAGACGCTCGAGGATATTTGAGAGCGTGTGTTCTGGATTGGAAGGATGATTGGGAGCGTCATTTACCTCTTGTGGAGTTCGCATACAACAAGCTTTCATGCTAGTATTGGTATGGCTCCATTCGAGGCGTTGTATGGTAGGCCCTGCGGATCTCCTTTATGTTGGGAGGACTGGTGATAGGCAGCTGATCGGACCGGAGTTAGTTCAAGAAACTTCGGATAAGAGATCAGGAAAAGGCTTGTTGCGGCACAGGATAGGCAGAAGAGTTATGCCGACAAGAGAAGAGGATGGAGTTCGAGGTTGGCGATCATGTTTTCTTGAAGATATCGCCTACTCGGGTGGGGTGTCAGATTTGGCAGGCATAGCAAGCTAAGCCCTAGATTCATTGGCCATATGATATTCTCAGACGTTTGGGCAGCGTGGCGTACGGCTAGCATACCCCGCTTTGGCTAGCGTTTCACCCGGTATTCCACGTATCTATGTTCAGGAAGTATGTCCGAGATCCTTCTCATGTGATTAGTCATGAGCCAGTGGAGATCCAGCCAGATCTTTCGTATTCAAGCCCAGGCCGTTTAGGAGGTGTCACCATCCAGACATGGACGCCAACACTAATCCTGGCGTCCAGCGATATGGACGCCAATCTCTCTGGCCTGCATGCGCAGCAGAGCTGCAAGCTTCTGAAACAAGGTAAGCCAACCATTGGGGGATGTCCCCAACGGCTCTGAGGCTGTCAAATCAGCATGGTGAGTGGGAGAGAGACTCCCCTTATGTCTGAACCCGAAATGGCCTCTCCCCACTCCTCCCTTCACCTTGCAAGAGGAGAAAAAGTGAGAAAAAACCCTAGGAAAAGCTGAGAGAAAACCCACCTTGCCACCCAAAAAAACCCCACTTCTGAAGCTTGATCCGGAATCTACTGCTTCAGGAGGTTGCTGGATCAAAGGAGGAGGCTTCCCCGACATCCCCTTGGCGTGGAGATCATCCAGGAGCCCGGAGGAGAGATCATTTGGAGGGAGTTCTGCACTTCTTGGGACAGCCCAAGGAGAGCTTCACCGAGCCCTAGATCCTTTGGAAGAATTTTTGAAAGGCAAGTGACCTATCCATGATGTCCCTGTATGAGTCTAGGTTGGTTTTGCAATTTTTGTACATTTTTCCTCGAGTCCTAGACCCTCCTATTCACCAATCTTGAGAGTCGGGTCTGTGTTTCTGCACAGACCTCATGACGGCAAGGTCCCTGGACGCCCAGATCATGCTTGGCGTCCATCGCCCATGCCGCTGACTCTGAGTCAGCGGCCGAGACTGCCGCCAAGTTCCTCTGGACAGAACAGTGAACTGTTCTGCCCTTCCTTTACATTAATTTCGTATGGTTTCCGTGATGAGGATATATGGTAATCCTATACTCTATGTATATAGTCAATTGTGGTGTGTGGATGAATTGGTGTGTGATGGTGAGGTGGAAATTGTATCCCTTAAACTTTTAAGCATGACTTGATGATATTCTTGCCAATCCATGTTTTTCATGATTAGGATAATCTGAATGCCTTGGTTTTTATCAGATCATGGAGATTAGTTAGATCAGTAGATGTATGCCCAATTTTGGTAAATTGTCCATGCTTGCATGAGTTGCAATAAATTCGGTTCGGTAATAGAAAGACATGCAAAAAAATGGTTTGTGGTGTTTGATCTATAGATTTATGATTTAGGGTAGATTATGTATTCTCAATCATGTATGTGACAGAAACCTCTGTTCACAGTAAGTGACAACATTTCATGATGTGTTAAGTTCCATGTAACTTAAATGTGAATGGCATTAAAAAAGTGTTTTATTTTTGTAAATTATATTTAGCTCAGAAAAATCTGAAAATTTGAGTGTATGATCTTGAACCCGAAAAAGCATGTGGTTAAATTTCAGGTCATTTGGATCAAAATAAGAAGTTATGTATTTTCATGTAAAATGTGATAATCTACGTATATTATCGTAATGTGATTTGTTATTGTCTAAAACCAACTTGATTAGTGAAAATTCCTGTGTGTTAAACTCCTGAAATTCTGTAGTACCATGTTAGGAAAATAGAGATTCATGTGAAGAGAAAGTGAATGTGATGAAAAGTGTGAAGTGTAAAACCATGTATAACACGGTAAATGTGTAACTGTGCCAATGTGACACTGCTTCCGTAGAGGGCAGTGGAGCTGTATCAGGGAAAAGTCCCCCTGAGAAAGTTCAATGTGTAAGTGACCCTAAGGGCATTAGGGGGAAATCCTGGAGGTGGACAAGTACCACTGGTTAGGGTGGAGACTTGTTCTCCCGGTCTGCGCAGTCCAAGAGTCGCCATTGGAATGCCTAGATGGCGTCTATGTGTAATGTGATGTGTATATGTCCTTCTTTGGTGGTTTGGACTATGTGTCACGGCACCTAAAATGTGTAATGTGAAATGTGTAATGTGTATGTGTCCATGTGTAAATGTGTAAGTAACAGTGAATGTGTATTGTAAAGTAAACCATGTGAAAGAGGAAATTGTGTAAAGAAAATGTGAAACTAAAGATGTGAAAGTATGTTATTGAAAACCATGTGAGACAATCTGAAATCATGTGAAATCAGTGAATTTATGTTATTATCATCATGTTATTATGTGCAAAGATGTCTAGAATCCATGTTAGGGATAATCGGTGAAAACGGGTACAAGATAGCATGATTGTTTGATCACATGATATGTTTTATGCAATATTGTAGCTTTCATGTATAGGTTTACAGCCGTTAAACCATGTGAAATCAGCAACCTAAAGCATGTAAAAGGTTATGTATGTACTTAAGGACATGTGAAATCCATGCTAGTTGTGTTCCCCTTTCATGTATGTAAATGTTCATGTGGTAGCTCTCGTGTCTTAGCTTTTTAAAGATTAAGTTTCATGAGTAAATGGAATAGAGCATGTGATAGGTGAATCTTATTCTTAGAAATCTGAAAGCATGATCCATGTATAAAATTGTAAAACTTTCATGATAGGTTGAAACTTGAATTGACTAGCATGCCATGTGTTGCAAATTGTAAATGTGCATGTAGAAACCACTAGGACTTGTACGTGTATATCATGAGTAGTGTGCTTGCTGAGTCCTTGGACTCACTCCTTGCTTCGGCGTACAGGTATAGTTGGTGACACGGCACCGTTGGAGGAGACGGTGGAGACGGACTCCGAGCGCGGAGACTAGCTTTGGAGTTTCTTGAGATTTGTGTATTCATAAGTATGTAATTTGAACATTGTATTAGAGTATTATGAAAAGGATGTATAAATGTGGACAATTGTGGTTCTATTTCAGCAATTTAAATATGTGGACCTTTAGTTCTTTTATGTTAATTGTGAATTGCATGTATGTTTAATGTGGATGATGAATGAATAGACAGTTGTCTTTTACTTCCGCTACTCTGTTGTATATTCGCGTGTATCTCAGATGTATGTATCGTTTGGGTAAATGTCCCACTGTGAGGACTCTTGCTATACGACGTGGGTTGGTATAACCGTACTGGTATAATGGGGCCGTCACACAGACGCTCGAGGATATGTGAGAGCATGTGTACTGGATTGGAAGGATGATTGGGAGCGTCATTACCTCTAGTGGAGTTCGCATACAACAACCTTTCATGCGAGTATTGGTATGGCTCCATTTGAGGCGTTGTATGGTAGGCTTGTAGATCTCCTTTATGTTAGGAGGAGACCGGTGATAGGCAGCTGATCGGTCCGGAGTTAGTTCAGGAGACTTCGGATAAGGTCCAGCTTATCAGGAAGAGGTTTGTTGCAGCGCAGGATAGGCAGAAGAGCTACACCGACAACAAAAGGAAGGATTTGGAGTTCGAGGTGGGTGAACATGTCTTCTTGAAGATATCACCTACTCGTGGTGTCGTCAGATTTGGCAGGCATAGTAAGTGAGCCCTAGATTCATTGGCCCGTATGAGATTCTCAGACGATTGGGCAGCATGGCATATGAGCTAGCTTTACCCCCAGCTTTAGCTAGTGTTCATCCCATTTTCCATGTTTCTATGCTCAGGAAGTATGTCCGAGATCCATCTCATGTGATCAGTTATGAGCCAGTGGAGATTCAGCCAGATTTGTCGTATGTGGAGCAACTAGTAGCTATTCTTGACCGGAAGGTTCAGCATCTCCGGAACAGGTATTGCGTCGGTGAAAGTCTATGGCGGAACTTCTCACGAGAGGAGGCTACTTGGGAGCTTGAGGATGCGATGAAGAAGAAGTATCCCCATTTGTTTGAGTAGTTTTGTTTAAACTTCGAGGACGAGTTTCTTTAAGGGGGAGAGGGGGTAAGGCCCTCGAATTTTGTTGCTTATTTTATTTCGTGTAAATAATTCATGTTTGTGTATGCATAGATGTACATATCTACGTATGTACTAACTAGTTATACTTATGTGTGCATGTGTATAATTAGTTGTAAATAATGTATGAATTGCATGGTGGTAGTGTGTACATGATAATACATATGTATGGCATGTATATGTGTATAAGTTAAGCATGGTTTCTGCATGTTTTGAGTTCTGGCCGAAGGACCCAATTGGCGTCCACATGGATGGACGCCCATGCTGAGTCAGCATCCACCTCGATGGACGCCAATACTTAAGCCAACGTCCATGGATGTGGACGTTAAGATCTATGACCTGCATGCGTTGCAGACCCCGAAACTCTGGGGCAAGCAAGCCCAGCCATTGGGGAGATGTCCCCAACTGCTAGCAGCTTTCACATCACCTCTCCGGGGTTCCCCAAACCCCTCTCCTTTAAGCCAAACTCCTTCTGCACCAGAAAGAGTTCTCTTTGGCTCTTTGCAAAGAGGAGAGAAAACCCTAGCTTCTGTGAGAGAAAACTGAGCTTGGCAAGCTTGAATCCGGTGACTGAAGGCTTCTTCCGGCGATCCACTGCTGCTAGGAGGGAGTCTGGACCTTGGGGAAGCTTCCCCAACACTGGACTGAAGCTTGCATCGACTGAGAACCAGGAGGAGAGCACTTTTGGAGGCTTCTTGGGACTGCCCAAGGAGAGCTTCATCAACCTCTTTGATCCCTCTGAAGATTTATTTAGAGGCAAGTACCCCATACATTTCGTCCATGTAGATGTCTAGTAGGGTTTTACTATTTTTACAGATTTTAAATTGTGTCTTGGATCCTCCTTTTCACCCTGTATTTAGAGCTCGGTCTGTGCTCTTGCACAGATAGGAACTTGGCGTCAAGCCTCTTGCCGCCAAGATCTCCAGTCTGCGTCCAGCGATCTTGCCGTCCAACTCCTTGAACGGCCAGAGATTGCCGTTAAGTTCTTCAGGACAGAACAGAGCTGTTCTTCCTGTATATGACTATTTTGATGTGTTTTCGCCATGAGGATATAATGTAACTTCTATATATATGTATACTAGTTAATGTGGTGTGTGGGAGAATTATTGTGCATTTTTTTGTGGATGGTTGAATTTATTAGCTTATTGAAATGCATGTGGAAGATATGGCTATGTATGTTCACCCACTATTCTCATGATCTGTGGAGAATTTGGGTGCCCTAAATTTTATAAACCATGCGTGTATGGGTCTGTCTGTGCCCTGCAATTCTGAATTTTTTCCATGCTCCTATGATTTACTGTAAATTTCTGTTTTGGAAAATAGCAAACATGCGTAGGCTTGCAAATTATAGTAAATGGTGTGTTGTGCATTAAATCCGGGGGAAATTTTCTGAAATGATGTGTATGTTGGGTTCACGGCTGTGAACTGTTAAACCTGATGTTCGTGTTATGTTCTATGTTAAATTGAAATTTTAATAGCGTGAAAATGAATGTCTTCATTTCTGTAAATATATGATAATTCAGAAAAATCTAGAAATTTGCATGTGAGATTATAACCTGTAATCAGAATGTGGTTAAATTTACAGGCCATTGGGATAACCGTGGAATGCATTATGGGATTTCTATGCAAAAATATGTAATTAATGCATGCCATTATGAAAATGAGTTGAATTGTGTTTTCAACCTGATTACTATAATTACTGAATGTGTAATCTCTGTCATCTGTAGTATCATGCTAGGAAAACAGAGCCATGTGTGAATGAGAGATGGAAAGGTGTGTGTGCGCCATGTGTAAAAATGTGTCTAAAAATCGGTATGTGTAATGTGTAAGACTGTGCCAAGTGTGATACTGGTTCCATAGAGGGCCGTGGAACGTACCATGGAAAAGTCCCCATGGGAAGTTCAATGTGTTAAGATCCTAAGGGCATTAGGATGAAATCCTGGAGGTGGACAAGTACCACTGGTTAGGGTGGAGACTTGTTCTCCCGGTCTGCGCAGTCCAAGAGTCGTCACTATATTGCCTAGGTCGTCTATGTGTATGTGTTTATGTGATGTGTCCTTCTTATGGTGGTTTGTACTATGTGTCACGGCACTAAAGTGTAAAATGTGAAATGTGAATGTGAATGTGATCATGTGTAAATTGTGTAGTGTGAATATGTGTAAATGTGCAATGTGTGAAAAGAGAACTATATGAATGGGAATTGTGAAAACTGTGGAACCAATATGTGAGATTGTGAAATTGTAGTCCATGATATGATAAGGTGAAATTGTGTTACAACAGCAACCTAATTATGGCTATGAGAATGTTTTATATGTGTAAAAATGCGTAGATCCATGCTAGTAGCACTTCTTGCATATGTGTGAACAATTCCATGTCTCGTTGTTATCATGTTGTAGTTTAATTAAGAATGTAGCTCTCATGTGAAGGGTATGAATTTCTATTCCATGATAAAAACAGCAACCTTAAAGTGTATAAAGATAGTTTACATATGCCAAAATGTGTAGCAACCATGTTAGGAATGATTTCCTTCATGTATGTGAGAATCCCATGTTTAGTCGTTTCATGTTATAGTTTAATCTGAAGTGTGGGTTTTCATGTGTTGAATGAGTAGAGAGCATGTGATAGGATATTTATGTTGAATATCTTAAATCATGTACCAGTGTTTAGTTTGTAGAATTACTATGACATGTTGTCTCTTATAAATGTTCAAGCATGCTATATGTTTTACCTTGTGAATTGAAATGAAAAACCTACCGTGATGTATGCATGTATGATGTGTGTGGTGTTACTTGCTGAGTCTTTTATACTCATTCTTTGCTTCGGCGTACAGGTTTAGTTGGTGACCCACCATTTGGAAGAGACCATGGAGAGTGACTCCGAGCGTGGCGAGTATCCTGGTGGAGTCGTCATTGTGACATTTTGCCTTCATTGTATGTAATTGAGGCATTGTAATGAAACTATTATGTAATTGTGAACAAGTCATGTAATTTGATTTTTTTAGCACTTTAAATTTTGTGGACTTTAGTTATCTTTAAATTGTCATTTGAATCATGTATGTTAAATGTGGATGATGAAATGAAGACAAGTAGTTCTTTTGTTTCCGCTACTCTGTATTTATATTTATGAGCATCTCAATCGTATGTTATTGTTGGATAGATGTCCCACTGTGATGACGTTCATTATACCGACATGGATTGGTATAATCGTACCGGTATAAAGAGGGTCGTCGCACACACCCTCGGAGATCATTGGCACTGGCGGCCCTGCCACAACTTCAGATGGCATTGATGGCCTTGCTACATCTTCAGATGGCCCGGATGGCATTGACTTCACGGCTTCAGCAATAGTACTTCCTTCTCAACAGTCTGAGGCCCGGATGACCCTGCTGGTTCTACTACAATTGGCCCTGATGGCCCTGCATTTTCTTCTGCTGGCCTTGGCCCTGATGGCCCAAATTACTGACCGTTTCAGCAGGAGAGTGAGATGGAGGGGCAGAGGTGGATTGCACCCTCGAAGAGATAGCTTCTTGGCACTGTCAAACTCACCTTTCATCCATCTGCATAATTGCTTGAACATTTTAAAATCATCTCTCAAGTTGTACCTCAGTGGAGAAGGCTCCAATCTCATTTGCTGCTGAGGTCTGGCTGATAAGGATAGACTGAATATCAGACTGCAGAGATGTGAGAGTCTTGCCTTGCTCATTCAGCCTTTTAATAATGGGCTTCAACTGAATCTTCAGCTACTTCTCTTGGGCTTCCTATGAGCTACTCTTTTCCTTTTGCTATGTGCCCTTGAATGGTCTCCTCGAATTCAACAAGCTCTTCATTATTCATAGGACACTTCAGTGTGCTCCCCCTGAGAGCTGCCTCCTCATCAATAGATTGCTCCCCCTCAATAGGAGCATCTTCCACTATTACACTTTCATGAGCAACTACTTGCTCCCCCTGATTGGGAGCTTCCTCCATCACTATTTCTGCAGTGTGGCCTGATGCCACAGCTTCTGCTACTTGATCATTACTAATTACGGGCTCCTCTAGAGTGCTATGGATGGAGTCCAGTACATCCCTGAGTACTGAGGCTACTCGGGAAGAAGGAGGAACAACTTCTGAACATTGCCCAATGGCTCAATCTGCTCAAGCAAGAGATCCTCAATTCTGCTGGCTGCTGCATTGACCTGAACATCTGCTGCTGCTGCTTCTGGTTCCTCTTGAACTGATGGAATCTGTTCCTGCTTGTTCTAGAATACTTGGAACTGCTGCTCTAGCTTCCTCTGCTGGTACTGCTGCTGGTGCTGCTGCTGGTGCTCCTGCTGCTGATTCCTCTGGAACCATTTAGACTGCTGTTGCTATAGCTGCTTCTCCTACCTCTTCCTGGAATTCTTGGGCTTCGCTAATAATGGCCTCACCCTCAGCCACAGAGGTCTTTGACCATACACCATTTACAACTAAAATCCGCTTTTCCTTAAGTTCCTGCTGCGGATAGCCTGCCCCATCTTCTCAGAAACATCTCCTACCACACTGATGCCATAATGCTGAAATACCTTAGTTAAAGATGGGCATAGGGTAGAGACACATTCAGCTTACTCTTCTTATCTCATACATGTGCACTTTCAAATTTCATTCTTTCCATAATGATTTCGGCCAAATTGATTTCCTGATTCTGGATGGCCCAGAACATTAAATCTGAGTCTGCTTTGATGCATGTTGAAAAAGTAGCGCTTCTGGGAACCAAAATTTGACAGACTATAAAGTGCAAAAGATGATTAAATGCATTCAACTGGTTGATATCTAGCTTCCCGTCCTTCAATTTGTATTCAGGACCAACAATCCCTAATCCTTTTGCCTGGATATCCATAGTGTGAACTCCACTGTGACCGGAAGTAGTCACACTGAAGATTGATGCTAGTAACTCTTGTGTGACCCTAATCTGAGTTCCCTTGACCATGGAAGTCAAGGTCCCATCTTCTTCTGTCTTCAGACATATATAAAATGCCTTTACTAGGTCAGGATAACTTACTTCTGAGAAGGTAGCCATCTTCGTCCACCCCAATCTATCCATAGCTGCGACGATGCTGCCCATTCCATTTTTTCGTAAATCTTCCACATCCACTGCTTTGTGACCGCAGCTTAGTCTTCCACGCGCAAACCTTTCCTGCTGCTCGGCGGTGAGAATTCAGCTCCATAGTCCCCTACACACCGGATACACTAGAAGAGGCCATGGTTTTGGATGGGAAGAGTTTCTGGAGGACTGGAAGAGGATTGGAATAGGAACCCTCAAGAAATTTCCGGCAGAAAGGAGTTGGATGCTTTGAATCTCAGAGAGTCGATGCCGGAGTCGATAGGGTATCGCATCAAGCAAGAAGAAAGAGAAAGATGAGGTGGGAGGTGAATCGTTGCCACACATATTTCAGGATATATGATAAGAGAACCTTTCGAAATTGGAGCGACATGATGGCAAAAAATGACAAAATGACCAGTTCGATGGAAATAATTCTTTTAAAATTACGAACCGTCAAGGATATTTAAACAAGTAGGGAACATTTAGAATTTTGCTTAAATTCAAGGAGGGAAAAATAATTGATATTCTGAAAATTTATATTTTATTTTATACATATATTCTTTCACAATTTACACATGCCTAATTCCCTTCTAAGAGAGTAAATCTCTTTTCAGATAAGGCCTTTGTGAAGATATCTGCTAACTGATTATTAGTATCAATGAAAGAATATCTATGTTACCATTAGCTACATGATCACGAATAAAATGATATCTAACCTCAATGTGCTTAGTCCTTAATGTTGTACTGGATTCTTGGTTAGATTTATTACACTGGTGTTGTCGCATAATAAAGGAATTATCTTGATCTGGAGTCCATAATCCTCAAGTTCTTGCTTAAACTAGGAGTTGTGTACAGTAACTTCCAGCAGCTACGTACTCAGCTTCTGCTGTAGATAATGCCACTGAATTTTGTTTCTTTGAGGACCAAGAGATCAGACATCCTGCAAGAAATTGACAACACCACTGGTGCTTTTCCTATCTATTTTGCATCCAGCGTAGTCAGCATCAGAGTATCCTACTAAATTAATTTCACATGATTTTGATACCATAAACCTAAGTCATGGGTTTTTGCTAAATATCTAAAAATTCTTTTAACATTAATTAAATGAGATTCTTTGGGGTCTGCTGATACCTAGCACACATGCATACACTAATAGTATGTCAGGTCTACTGGCAGTTAAATATAGTAGTGAATCTATCATACCTCTGTAGATCTTTTGGTCTACTTTCTTACCATCCTTATCACTGTCCATTCTTGTTGATGTGCTCATAGGCGTTGACAGTGGCTTGCTATTTTCGAATCCAATTTCTTTAGAACTCCTTGGTGTACTTGGCTTGACAGATGTGAGTTCCTTCCTTTCCTGTTTGATTTTCAATCCAAGGAAGTATTTGAGCTCCCCCATCATGCTCATCTAGAATTCTCCCTGCATGAGCTTTTCAAAATACTTGAAAAGGGATTCATAGTAGAACCAAATATTATATCATCTACATATATTTGAACAAGCAGAATATGTTTGACTTTAGACTTAACAAATAATGTACTATCTACTTGACCTCTAATGAAACCATGGTTTAATAGAAATGCACTTAAACGTTCATACCATGCTCTTGGTGCTTGTTTTAATCCATATAATGTTTTGTGCAACTTAATACATGATTCGGAAATCAATGTCATCAAAACCTAGAGGTTGTTCTACATAAACTTCATCCTTAATAAAACCATTTAGAAAGTCGATTTAACATCCATTTGAAAAATTTCAAGTCTAATGCGGATGCATATGCAAGTAGAATCCTAATAGCCTCAAGTCTAGCTACAGGTGCATAGGTTTCATCGAAATCTATGCCTTCCTCTTGAGAATAGCCTTGAGCTACCAGTCTGGCCTTGTTTCTTATGATCACACCAGCTTCATCCAATTTGTTTTTGAACACCCATTTGGTGCCAATAACAGGATGATCTAATGGTCTCGGAACAAGGACTTGGTTTCTCTTGAACTAATTTAATTCATCTTGCATGACTAAAATCCAAGATTCATCAGAGAGAGCTTCATTGACTGTCCTAGGCTCTATCTGTGAAACAAAAACTAGATTCCTTACCCCTATAGATGGATCACCTATGATGTTTTCTGGTGGTGATCTTTCATGTGTCTCCATTCTTTTGGAAGATTATGTGGGTTTTATCCTTTTGTTGCAGATCTTCCAAAGATGGATCTTCCTTGTCCTCGATGGATGTGTTCTTTGATTTCTTGGACATTCATATGTATCATCAATATCACTATCTTCTACCTTTCTCAAGGAAGGGTTAGTTTCATCAAAAATAACATGTACTGATTGTTCAATTAACAAAGTACGCTTATTAAATACTCTATAGCCTTTAGGTTTAGAAGCATACCCCATGAAGATACCTTCATCTGATTTTGCATCTAACTTACCAAGATTCTCTTTGCCATTGTTATGGATGAAACATGGACATCCGAATGTCCTGAAGTGACTGATCTTCGGCTTCTTTCCCTTGTACATTTCATATGCTATCTTCTTCAAGATAGGCCTGATCATCACTCTGTTGATAATGTAACAAGTTGTATTGACTGCTTCAGCCCAAAAATACCTTGGCAAATCATATTCTGATAGCATCGTCCTTGCCATATCCAACAGGGTTCTAATCTTCCTCTCAGCAACTCCATTTTGCTGTGGTGTCCTTGATGTTGAGAAATTGTGCTCTATGCCTTGATCATCACAAAAGTTAGCAAATCTCTCATTTTGGAATTCTCCACCATGGTCCGATCGAATGCTGATAATGCTATACTTCTTATCTTTCTGAACCTTTTTACTGAAGCTTACAAAACTTTCAAATGTATCATCTTTGTGCTCCAAGAAGGATACCCATGTGAATCTGCAGTAATCATCTACTATAACAAATCCAAAATTCTTTCCTCCAAGACTGGTGGTCCTCATTGGCCCAAATAAGTCCATATGAAGGAGTTCTAAGGGTTTAAGGTTGTTACCACGTTTTTTGACTTGAAGGATGACTTGGTGGTGCTTTCCTTTTGCACATGGTCCACAGATACTATTCAATTTTGTACTTACTTTGGGTAGACCTTCCACCAGCTTCTCTTGATCTATTTTCTCATGCCATCAAGACTGCAATGACCTAGTCTTCGTGCCACAGTTCTATTGACTGCTCTTTATTTGCTGCCAACAAATGTCCTGATCTTTTAGTTCCTCTAGATAGAGCACGTACAGGTTCTTTTATGTTGGCCTCAAAGATGATTGCACCATCCTTCACAATGCTGCACTTTGACTCTTGAAATCTGATTTGATGTCCTTTGTCGCACAGCTGGCTGATACTGATGAGGTTGTGCTTCAGTCCCTTGACGCATAGAACTTCTTCAATGACTGTCTTGCCTTTGCTGCCTACTGAACCACTGCCTATTACAGTCCCTTTTCCATTATCTCCATAGGTGACTGTGCCTTCTTCAGCTTCTAAATGGGAAATTAGCTTCCTATTCCCTGACATGTGCCTTGAGCAATCACTGTCTAAATATCATTTGGATGCTCGAAGTTTCCCTGCATTAAAAACATTAAGCTTTAGGTACCCAAGTTCTTTGGGTCCTCGTGGTTAGTGTCATCATTTTTCTTTTCGATTACCCATATTTTATGTTTAGTAGGACATGATGCTTTAATATGACCTAGCTTATTACAATGACTACAACAAGACATCTTAGTTACTTTTTCAGTTGGTATGTATTTAAGATTTGCCTTGTATGTTGTGTCTTGTTCACGTACGAATTCAGTGTAGGATATATTTTAGGATAAACTTTAGTTTTTCTCATCATCGGGGGGTGTATAACCTAATCCATGTTTCTTTTTCCCTAACCGTCTAGCACCTTTTAATATTAATCTAGTTTTACCGTTTGTAAAATTTTCTAGAGTGCTTGATAATTTTTCATTTTCTGTGGTTAACGTGTTGACTTTTTGCATTAAATTATTTACTGTTTCTTGATTTTCCAATTTGCTAATTGTTCATTTTTATTTTTCAAGTCGTCGCACAGTAATTCGTTTCTCCTTTTTAGTTCATTAATTTGTTATTCCATTTGTTGATTTTCAGATTTTAAATTTGAATTAGTATTTTCTAGGCATGCGAGATTTTTCTTACTGGCTCTTAGTGATTACATACTTCTCTATATTTACAGTATAGTTCATTAAATGCTTCTTCTAAGTTATCTGAATCAGAATCATTAGAAGAAGAAAAGATGAGTCAGATGTTACCTTGTCTTCTGTGTTGGCCATGAATGCCAGGTTGGCTTCTTCTTCTTCTTCACTTGAGCTCGACTCACTGTCAGAGTCGGTGTTGTTATCCCATGCTGCTGCCATGGCTTTCTTCTTGAATCTTCTCGGTTTTCTTGAACTGCCCTTCTTTCTGAATTCAGATTTCTTGAGCTTTGGACACTCTGCCTGATATGTCCGGCTTCTTATATTCATAGCAAATTGGCTCACCTTTCTTGAGGTCCTTTGCTTCAGTTTTCTTGAAATCTTTGTCCTTTTTGAAGTAACATCTTCCAGATTGATACTTTTTTCTCTGGCTAAGATGTGTTGTAGTCTTCTTGACAACAAAGCTTCTTCATCTTCACTATTTTCACTACTGTCTTCGTTCTTAGATTCGTCCCCAGAGCTATCTTCTGCTGCTTTGAGGGCATTCGTGTGCTTCTTTCTACTTGATGATTCTCCCAATCATTCCATGATTATCTCATGGGCCATGAGGGACCCAATGAGCTTCTCCAATGACATCCTTTTCAAGTCATTGGCTCTTCTATAGCTGTTACCTTGGAGTCCAAGAGGATGGTAGAGATCTAAGGATTTTCCTTACCATGTCTCCCATCTCATAGCTTTTTCCTAGTCCTGCTAACCTGTTGGTGATGTCTGTAAATCTACTGAACATTTGTGTAATGGTTTCTCCTGACTGCATCTAGAACCTCTCATAGTGTGTCACCAGAATGTCTATTCTTGTTTCATTTACTTTGTCAGTACCTTCGTATGTGATTCTTAGCTTCTCCCACATCTCCATCACTGATTTGCAGGCTGAAACTCGGTTAAATTCTTTCTTGCTAAGTGCACAGCATAATATGCTCTTAGCTTTGCAGTTGAGAGAAATTTTCTTTCTATCATCTTCTGTCCATTTGTCCTTCTCGTTGATGACTAGAAGGTCTCCTTCTTCTACAATTGACCAGATTTGAAAGTCAAAACCTTGTAGGAAGTATTCCATTCTTGTTTTCCAATAGGTGTAATCATCTCCATCAAATAGCGGTGGCCTGTTGACTGACTGACCATCGGAGGGACCTTGGGCTACCATTTGATCTTTTCTCTTCAGATCGTTGGATTTTCTTCTTTGTCGAAGAGACTAGCTCAGATACCACTTGTTGCCCAACTAGCAAGCCCAGGGGGGGTGAATGGGATTTTTTTAAAATATTGAGAACCTAAAATCTGTTCACAAAATAGTCACACAAAACACACTTCGATGGATGTTAGTGTTAGTAAAGATAAACAACAACCACAAAAGGCAATCACACTACCAAGGATTTATCCTGGTTCGGATCCCCTCTCCTTAGGAGTCCTACGTCCAGTCCCTGAGCAACAACTCAGGCTTTCACTACCCAAGGGTACAGTCCCCCTTATGGACCCTTACACACCCAGCCGCAGCTGGTCTTCTCTTCACACCCGAAGAGGAATTACAACACCATGGATACCACCAGGTCTTCCTTCTACTCGAAGGAAACACACACCCTGGAACCCCGGTCTTCCTTCAACACGAAGGGAACACAAGAACACAAGAATGTGGAAATGAGATCAAGCTTATACAATGCTAGATCTGAAGCTAGACTGAGAGGGAAAGTTCTACAGTGAGGAACACTCTCAGTACTGGAGGCTCTCTCAAGGATCTTCACTAATCTAAGAGAGCAAGAGCTAGAACAGATGAGAGTGAAAAACTTGGCTCTTCAGGTTTCTCACAGAAGACTTGAAAATTGTTGTACGCTTTGTCTGTTTTCTCGGTATGTTCTTCTGGAGCTTCAGTCTTCTTTATACATCTTCTATTTGAAATTTGAACGTTGAAGTGCTCGTTGTCTCTAAGCTTTTGTTTACGTTAGACTGCATGCCACTGTAGAGCAGTCTTTAGCTTTCCATGCACGCAACAGAGAGAGAGAGGATCTTCTCTATATCCGTTATCTTCCATATTGTCCAACGTTGTATTGAGGTACGCTGTCAGAGACCTACACGCATTAAATGCTAAACAATAGATAGCTAGGCTGTCTCTTATTGTTAGTCAACGTTAGATTGATTTTATATCATAAAGGAAGTTCCATTCTGTTCTTCTAAAAAGATGTTTACAATGTAAGTATGGAAATAGAAGATATCATTTGCATGCACTGCAGTGATACTTCAGTCATAATAAATGCATGGTTGTCAGAAATATATACGTGAAGACTTTGACTTTTCAACGAACTCAGAAATAAGTTCAAATGTCAAGACGTTATATCCATGAAATCGTTACATGCATGACTTATGAAATCGTTATGCAAATGAGTTGATATCCATGTAAATCTTTGTGCACTTATAAGCAAAGCGATGCACATACAAATCGTTATATAGACAAATCGTTATAACTCTATAAGCAAATTGTTATGAGCAAGTTGTCAGAGATAAAACGATGTGAGCAAATCATTGTTTGCTGTATCGAATCGTTATGGTGACCAAGTCGTTATGTAACTAAATGAATCATTACAGTGACAGAGTCATTGTGTAACTTATCAAATCGTTACAAGGATCAAATCATTATGAGACTTAATGAGTCGTTGTGAAGCCGAAATCGTTGTGAGTGCAAGTCGTTGTTCTCACTTAAGAAATCGTTGTGAGAGCTAATCGTTGTTCTCACTTAAGAAATCATTGTGAGAGCAAATCGTTGTTCTCACTTAAGAAATCGTTGTGAGAGCAAATCGTTGTTCTCACTTAAGAAATCGATGTGATAACCAATCGTTGTGAGAGCAAATCGTTGTTCTCACTTAAGAAATCGTTGCGATAACCAAATCGTTGTGAGAGCAAATCGTTGTTCTCACTTAAGAAATCGTTGTGAGAGCAACTCGTTGTACTCACTTAAGAAATCGATGCGATAACCAAATCGTTGTGAGAGCAAATCGTTGTTCTCACTTAGAAATCGTTGCGATAACCAAATTGTTGTGAGAGCAAATCGTTGTGAGAGCAAATCGTTGTTCTCACTTAAGAAATCGATGCGATAACCAATCGTTGTGAGAGCAAATCGTTGTTCTCACTTAAGAAATCGTTGCGACAAATCGTTGTGAGAGCAAATCGTTGTTCTCACTTAAGAAATCATTGTGAAGCAACTCGTTGTACTCACTTAAGAAATCGATGCGATAACCAAATCGTTGGGAGAGCAAATCGTTGTTCTCACTTAAGAAATCGTGCGCGAACCAAATCATTGTGAGAGCAAATCGTTTTTCTCACTTAAGAAATCGTTGTGAGAGCAAATCGTTGTTCTCACTTAAGAAATTGATGCGATAACCAAATCGTTGTGAGAGCAAATCGTTGTTCTCACTTAAGAAATCGTTGCGATAACCAAATCGTTGTAAGAGAAAATTGTTGTTCTCACTTAAGAAATCGTTGTGACAGGCAAATCGTTGCGATCTCTTAGCGAATCGTTATGAGAGCAAATCGTTATGCTTTCTTAGGAATCGTTATGAAATCAATGCAATCACTTAGAGAATCGTTATGGAAGAAAATCGTTGCGATCTCTTAGCGAATCGTTATGGAAGCAGATCGTTGCGATCTCTTAGCGAATCTTTAAGAGAGGCAAATCGATGTAAATGAGGAAATCGTTATGATTCTAAGGAAATAGTTATAACACTACAGAGTCGATGTGTACTTAGAAA
Organism: Colocasia esculenta; assembly: GCA_014218235.1. Classification (NCBI taxonomy): domain Eukaryota; kingdom Viridiplantae; phylum Streptophyta; class Magnoliopsida; order Alismatales; family Araceae; genus Colocasia; species Colocasia esculenta. Next base: position 52,474,390 of record CM024762.1, read on the forward strand.
ATTTCATGCTTTGTACTTACATTGCTATACAACTTACCCATTTACCTTGTTATTCCTTGTTTCATTTCCTGTGCTCAAATCTCATAGAAAATATGTTAGATTAAACTTTATATAGTTTTTTTTATCACCAAAATAAATATGTAATTAATTTAAATTACATGGGGATAAACTGATCATCAAGGAGACTAAATTTATCATAACTGAGAAATTAAAACAATTTACATGTCTACAATTCAATTACATAACGTCCTTTATTACATACTATGAAAAGAAAGTACAATATTGCTAATCTCCACAAAGGTCTCCTACTCACGCTCCGAGTCACTCCTGACTGTCTCCTCGGAAGAAGTAGAGATATCTGCACCTGTACGCCGAGGCAAGAGTGAGTCTAAAAGACTCAAAAAGCAAATCCATACATATTATGCAAACATACATCATATGGACAATTTATTTTTTAAAACAAAACAACTATACCTATAACATGGTTTGAACAATCTTTAAAAGCCTAAACATGGTAATTCTACAACCTTAAGGTACATGGTACATGTTTTATGTTTCTTTCACGTTAGGATAACCTAACACATGCTTTCTACACATTTCTTTACATGCTAACTCAAAACAAAAATTATTACATTGATGCTATAATATGAGAACAAGTTAAATATGGATTTTGCATAATGAAAGAAATATTCCTAGCATGGGTTCTATGTACATTCTCACATATATAACATAATTTTATACATAATTAGCTTGTTGTTTTGACATGAATTCAACACATTCTTATAATGGTTTACAATTTCACATGCTATCACATTAGTTCCACATATTCATATGATCATTTACACATTTTACACTTCCACATTTCACATGTACACAATCACATTATTTTTTATAAATGTCATGACACATAGTCCAACCACCTCTAGAAGGACACACACACATCGCATTCACATACCTATCACCTAGGCAAGACAGTGATGGTTCTTGGTTAACTGTGCAGAACCGAGAGAAGCACTCTTCACCCTAACCAGTGGTACTTGTCCACCTCTAGGATTTCATCCCAATTTCCCATGAGATCTCACACACATGAACCCTCCCGTAGGGACTTTACTACGGTACAGTTCCACAGCCCTCTAAGGTAGCAGTGTCACCCATGGCATAGTTACACATTTTTCTTTTTAAACACACACTGTTTGTACACTGTTTAACACACAATTTCCATTTTCACATATATGCACATGGTTCAGGTTCCCTAGCATGATACTACTATTTACAGAGTTAAATCAGTTACAAACTAATCCTAATCATGCTGCAATTATCTAATTAATCAATAATTACATTAAGCATGTTTTAATTGGTCATTTCATCATGTAAAATGAAAATGTATATCTACTGTCATCCATTCACCATGAAAGCTTAACTAAAGACTGCCTACAGGTTGATCATCATGTATGCAAATTTTCATATTTTTCAGAATTATACACTATTTATGAAAATTAGAACAGTTATATTACATAACTTGTCGATAATCAAATTTGCATGGTTCACAGTGTTATAGGCACATTAACCAATCTACCACATGCATCTAATAGTCATGATCTCATACAAAATTCTTGGGAATTTGACCTATTTCTCACAATGTATTTGAGAATTTAAACAGATAATTCATACTCACTGTTTTATAGTCCAGAAAATCTAATTATTTTCATAGAACTCAGAAATTTTCCAAAATTTCAAGGTATGACCTGACCCATATACATATATCACCGAAATTCCATAACACCCAAATTCACATAGATCCATATAAATAGTACTTTAATAAAGCTAAAATATGTTCAACATATCATTCAGGAAATTTCAATAATCATTGTAATGCACGAAAATTCACCAAAATTAAAGGGCATGATCTATATAGATACTTCACAAAACATAATTTTTACAATATATCCTCATGTCGGAAAATCTGTAAAACAGCTTTTTATAGGGCAACAGACAGTTCTATCATTGCCTAAAGAACTTGACGGCACACAGGTGGCCGCCTACCTGGTTAACGGCCACAAAGGGTGCCACTGACCTCAGATCTTAATGGCAGCAAAGCTTGCCATTAAGTTCCTATCAACATAAAACAGACAGAACTCACAAAATCACAAGAGAAAGGGGGTTCCAGGACACGATTAAAATCCATAAAATTTCCTGAGACCTACTAGACCCATGTAGGGATAATGGGTATGGGTTACTTGCCTTTAGAAAAATCTACAATCGAAGATTTGGGTTGAAGAAACTCTCCTTGGTCAGAGCCAAAGAGCCTCCAAATCCTCCCTGATCCGGCTTCTGTGATGATTTTTGAAGCACGCCGGAGTTGGGAAGATGCACCCTGATGTTCAGAAAAGCCTCTAGATGTAGTAGTTCGCCCGAAATCACACCGAGTTCGCAGATCCAGAGTCTCAAAGTTTGGGTTTTCGCACAAGGAAACTTGGGTTTTTGACTCGAGCCAAAAGGGTCAGATATGGCCAGAACGTGGGTATTTTATAGGGTTAGGGGTCGGAGACGCGTTTAGGTAGGCTAGATGACCATTGGAGAACGATTTCCTAAACAAGGGTTGATAAAATTACGGGCATTTCTGGATCTGAAGATGCAACAGATCTGGGAGGTTAATGTCAACATCACTGGCCGCCATCCCTGAGTTGGCGTCCATCGATGTGGCCGCTTACTCCCTATTAACGTCAACTCATGTTGACACCAACAAGTCATTTGGGCAGAACTTAAAACTACATAAAACTATATTTACACAATACAACTACATGTCATTTACCATACATACTTTTAAATACTATTTATATAATGTAAATATATACATACACAACCAAATATACATATATGTACAACACTACTCAAATAATATATATATTTATATATATATATATATAGCTTCACACACAAGTATCAATTTCTCACAAAATCAAACACCAATATAAGAGGTCAAAATTCGAGGGCCTTACACCTCTCCCCCTTAAAGAAACTTCGTCCTCGAAGTTAGTCTGACACTACTCAAACAACTGAGGATACTTATTCTTCATTGCATCCTCAAGCTCCCACGTAGCCTCCTCTCGCGAGAAGTTGCACCATAATACTTTCACCGACGCAATGCTCTTGTTTCGTAGATGTTGAACCTTCCGGTCAAGAATAGCTACTGGTTGCTCTACATAAGATAGATCTAGCTGGATCTCCACTGGCTCGTGACTAATCACATGAGATGGATCTCGAACATACCTCCTGATCATAGATACATGGAAAACAGGATGAACACTAGCCAAAGCCGGAGGTAAAGCTAGCTCATATGCCACATTGCCCAATCGTCTGAGAATCTCATACAGTCCAATGAATCTAGGACTTAGCTTACTATGCCTGCCAAATCTAACTACACCTCGAGTAGGCGATATCTTTAAAAAGACATGCTCACCTACCTCGAACTCCAAATCCTTCCTTCTATTGTCGGCATAACTCTTATGCCTATCCTGTGCCGCAACAAGCCTCTTCCTAATCAACTGGACCTTATCAGAAGTCTCCTGAACTAACTCCGGACCGATCAACTGCCTATCTCCAGTCTCCTCCCAACATAAAGGAGATCTACAAGGCCTACTATACAACGCCTCAAATGGAGCCATACCAATACTCGCATGGAAACTGTTGTTGTATGCGAACTCCACAAGAGGCAAATTGCTGTAGCAACATGAATTTTTTGAACAAAGATAAAAATTTACATAATATTAAAATTTTAATTAAATAAAAGGAAATAAATTACATAGAAAATTAATGGAAAGAGAATTAATAAAACCCATTAAATGAAAACAAGTGATGGCTTTACTAAATGGATCCATTGGAAATTAGTGGCCCAAATTGGATTTATGGAAAAGAGAATAATGGGGAAATATCCTAAATTAACAACTTAATTATTAACTAATTAGAAAAGGGGAATTTAATACATTAAATAAGCAAATAGAGTTAGATTTGGAATTCTAAATCTACCCTAATTGATTGGCACGAATTTGGCTCTCTTCCCAACCCAAACAAAAGTGGATGGCTTAGAAGGAAGGTAGGAAATAGGAAAACTCAGATTAATAGGAATTAGACTTAAACTAGGAAAGGGAATGAGGAGAAGCTTAAATACATCTCTTAAACTCTCATGGCTGGCCCTAGCTCGTGCCAAGAGGTGCTAGACTAGGAGGAGAGGCCAAGAGGAGGAGATCTCGAGGGAGAAAGGAGTTCTTAAGCCCTCAACCCGAGTTCTTCAAGTCTTAACCCTAGAAGAGGAAAATGATCAAAGGTAGGCATTCTCACAAGCTAAAATCCTAATATTTCATGTGTAGATTGTTCCATGCATCAGGAACAAAACCCTCAAATTTCATGATTTATTATTGAGTCAATAATTACTTCTTGATTTTCGAAGTTCTGCACTTGTCTTGACCCCGAACCCCCTTATTAAATCTTGTTCTCCTTCTACACTTAATCTCATGCCATGAAATTTTTATTGACGATTCTGATGGATGTTAGGTTTCATTTGCCCCTAAAAGCCCTAATTCCATCCACCCTATCATGCGAATTAATTCGTTGATCCCACTGTACACAATTTTATGTTCATCCTAAATACTCTTTATTAAACCATGTTGAAACCTTCGTTGCTTTCCGATTCATATTTACTGGAAGTTCCCATGCATGTCTGGATCTATTTAAAATTGGTTCCACGATTTTTCATGTCTATACAATTTGTTCTTAGTTTTAGAGCAACCCTGTGTCAAAATAGGGAAGGTTTGGTCCACAATCCAATGCTCTATCCTTTCCCTATCGGACTCTGGCACGGACCCTATGAATGCAACGGCCTGATAGGCCGCGTTCACAAGGCCGTCGCAACAGTACCCTCTATCTCGATCAGATCGCGACAGACCTGACGTCGCGATCTTCTGCCCGGTCTGCCAGAACCCGTCGCGTTCCCTTCATGCCCCTGTCGCGATCCGAGCGCCTGTCCTGCCAGACCTGTCGTGATCTGTACTGCACCATGTCACGATCTATTTTGTCTCTGTCGCGACTTGTACAAATGTCCGTCGCGATCTCAGGATTTTTGCATGTAAACTCACATTTTTGCAATTCTTGTTGTTCTGTATAATCCCAGGTCTTGTTAATTGTCTTAATTTCAGAAAAACGAAACTGTACATATTGAAGGTGTTCTAAATTAATAAAAGTTAATCACATGACCTTTCCATGTCTAAGATTTCATGACACATGCACACACTTTGAACCATCCAAATACGACTTAATTGGCATGAATGTGATACATAGCATATCTAGTAATTTATGTAATTAATTGTCCTATTTTAAAAGAACTTGTTTACAATTCGTCAATGTTTTGGAACACTGCTCTCGATGCTCCACTGTTCTAGAACTCCTCTAGAACGTCGAGCACTTGTTTCTATAATTACCCTCTTTCTTGACTTAGACGAACTCTCTGACGAATACTCATTCTGTCGGACTAGTAAGTCTTTGTTCAGGCCTCCGTAAGTCTCCTCTGTCCATGGATTCCCACATGGTCGATAAGCCGATTGTACCCTAACACCTATTACCCCCTTTAGGGATCGATATGATCCAAACGGCTATTAGATGTTCGCTCTTATCTTGAATCACGCCGGACCTCTGGACTTGTGCTTAACAAGGCCAGTGGTAGAGTCATGAGTTCCACCTGACTGCCAACACCAAGTGTGCATGTTGTGCAACTGTTACTATCACCTGATTACTCGACGTGTTACGTACAATGTCCACTAGCTCTCGTCTATACTCTACTCGCTCATCTCTTCGCATTCACTCTACTATCTCGTCTATTCATCTAGTGCTCTCATTTATTTCCTGGGTACTCTATATTGGCCATTGACTGATTGTCTAAAGATAGCAACATAACCAATGCCAGCGCAATAGGGCCCGATCTAGTCCTGGGGAGAGCGCCCGAAAGTGCCATTTGCCCTTGGGAGTTAAATGATCAGGATGTCGGCATTACATCCAAATGCCATACTATCTAGATTAATCTAATGACAATCAAAAGTGCTATATTCTCTCATTGTCTGTTGAGAACAAAGTGTTATGCTATACTCGTTGTGCTATTACTATTTTGTGCTATTTGTGCTATGGCCATCTTGCTATTTTGTGCTATAGTCGACTCGTGCTATATTTGGAAACCTGTGCTATTTCGTTCACGTGCTATCCTGCTATCTATTACTTGACTCTCTCTCGCTCTATCATTAGTTACCCTACCTTTAATGCATTAACTATTTAAAGCCTGCTTGACTATTGAGATTTAAGTCCTACTGGGCGTTATCGCTCACCCTGCATTATTTGTCGTTGTGTTCTCAGGTGAGACCGAGGATGAACCATACACTCAAGAGACGGGAATGACCTGGAGTGATGACATGAGTACCCTAGCGTCCTATTACTATGTTTAGCGTTGTAGTAGTTAGGTTTAAAGTTTAGTCTTCGCTTTATTTCAATGTAATTGGGACCTATAGATTGGCTCTGATATTAGTGGTTGTAACTAGACATTGGAAATTATTAATGAGAAAGTTTTACTTTAGTGTTATTCATTGTGCAATGGTTTGTTGTCTAGTACTTGCTCTATACCTTTTCTTGCAACTGCCTCGCGTTCCGATATTCCACGTCGGGGCGTGACAGTGTTGTGGTATCAGAGCCTAGGTTATTCTTAAGTATAGGATGATCTAGGTTCACCAGCCTCGACTAGAGTCAATTATCCTACCTATGTGAGTTGTGGTTAGAGCCAAGGGTAACTAGCTAAAATAAACTCACACGCATGAATTAAATCTCACATCAGTATCATCACAGTAAGCTATTTTTGTAGGAACTAAGCAATCGAGATGGCTTCTGAACGTGCTCAAATGAGGGGCATGCAATAGACCATTCAAGAACTGACTTGTGCAATCATGCAAGCTACCCAAGGTGGCGGAAACCGTGGCGGTGCAGGTGAGCTGCATCGTAACTTCAGGAGTCTGAACCTGCCTAGGTTCAGTGGATCCACAGATCCGGATGAAGCCGAGCATTGGCTGAAGGAAACAGAAAGAATTTTCCGTGTTATGCAATGTGCAGCGAGGGATAAGCTGCTACTAGCTACTTTCCAACTGGAGAAGGACGCCCGCACTTGGTGGGAGTCAGTGGAAGGTACTAGGGAGAATGGTCAATTCACCTAGACTGAATTCAAGGAAGCATTTAACACCAAGTACTTCTTCGAGCGTGTCCAAGAAGGAAGGCTGCGGAATTCGCTGCTCTTAACAGAGGAGCCTGACTGTGCCGAGTATGAAGCCCAGTTCTCAAGACTGGCGCGCTATGCTGCACATCTGGTGAACACTGAAAGAATGAAGGCTAAGCGCTTTCTCAACGGCCTTAAGCCACAAAACATCACCCAACTATCACCTCTCGACATCCAAACCTATGCGGAGATGGTGAAGAAAGCTCAGCTGTTGGAAGATGCTACGGACTTCACCGACCATATCAAAGGAAGTTCGTGAAGAAGGAATTGACCTCGAGTCAATCTTCTACTAGGCCAAACAATGGCAAGAAGAATCCCCTCAACCTCACAGAGGGTCCTAGACAAGAAAGGAAACCCAAGGCGATAGTCCCATACACTCCAGCAAAAAGCAACTGCAAACACTGCGACAAGCCAGGTCACACGGCTGATGAATGCTGGAGGAAGGTCGGCGCATGTCTGCGCTGCGGAAGTCGTGAGCACCGCATCCCCGAGTGCCAGCTACTAAAAGAGAATGAGAGGCGCCCTAATGCACCTAAGAAACAGGGCCGACTGCAAGCCCTGCATGATGAGAAACCTGCTATGGAAGGTGGCGTGGTAGAAGGTACCCTTCAAGTTTTCTCATTATCAGCATTTGTTTTTTTGATACTGGAGCCACTCATTCATTTATATCTCAAAACTTTGCTGATACTGTGAATACTAAACCTATATCCATGGGTTGTGAGTTCTCTGTCACAACGCCACTAGGGAAAAGGAGAAATTGAACAAATACTTTCCATCTGCCGATGTAATGATCGGAGACCATAACCTAAAAGCCGACCTGGTGTGTATGCCCATGGAAGGCTATGATGTAATTTTTGGAGCCGACTAGTTGTCCACTTATGGGGCAAGTGTCGACTGTAAGAAAGGGAAGGTTACCTTTAGTGACTTTCCTAAATTGCCATTCTTCGGGATTAGACATAAGAGACGGATGTCTCTAATCTCCGCCATAAAAGTCCATAACATGATAAGGAATGGTTGTATTGCTTTCCTAGCAGCCGTAGTAGTGGAAAAGAAGGGTTCTAAGATAGAAGACATTCACATAGTCCAGGATTTCCCCGATGTGTTTCCTGAAGATCTGCCAGGGATTCCACCAGAACGTGATGTCAACTTCGCCATAGAGTTGATCCGTGGAGCTGCCCCGGTATCGTGTCAACCGTACCGGATGTTGTTGGGTTGAGTGTGTTTTCGAACTTCCTAAAGTTGTAATTTAATGATATCCAATGAACATCACTCATACCTTGATTTTGATGATGACATACTGTGATATTGATGATGACATATTGTGATTTTAATGATGAGATATTGTGACATGTTGTGATTTTGATGATGATATGTTGAACATGTTATACATCTTATACATATCACAATAATGCTTAAACAACATGTTTCTGATGTTTAATATCTCATATTTTAATGATAATATCTTATACTAATGGTTTATGTGTTAAATTTTCAGGTTCACACATTTTTGTCTTGGTAGTGTCGACACTAGATCAAAGCAGGTCGACACTAGTCCCAGATTCCAGAAGACTCAGTTGCCAGACTGGGATAGCAGGTCGACACTAGCTCAAAGCAGGTCGACACTAGTCCCATATTCCAGAAGGGCAGGTCGACACTAGCTCAAAGTAGGTCGACACTAGTCCCAGATTCCAGAAGGGCAGGTCGACACTAGCTCAGGGCAGGTCGACACTAGACCCAGTTTCCAGCAGACCATTTGCAGAAATGGGACAGCAGGTCGACACTAGATTAGGGCAGGTCGACACACTCTGGCTGAAAGTCAAAATCGTGAATTTCTCTGTACACGTGGATGCTTGGGATTTAGGGATTTGACCTAGGGTTCCATGCCCATGCACCCCAAAGCACTTTATGGACATATGGGGCTATAAATACCCATGTTCCTTGTACCCCAAAGGAAGAGAGCCCATACACTTCCTGAAGAACCTTTTTGGCGGCTGAAAGGGGCTTTCCAGATCTGCCTCCATCTCCAGAAGCTACAAGCCATCCTTTCAAGAGGAAGTACAAGGGAATCAAGGGGAGTCCCTGGAGAGAAGGTTGCTGTGCAAGGCAAGGGAGCAGATCCAACTGAAGAGGCTCAGGAGAAGAAGGATTTCTGGCATTTCAGATGCCATCAAAGCAGAGCATCGCCATTGAGGAGAATCTCCATCGATTTCCATCAAGCCTTCTCAATTGAAGTCTCTGCAAGGCCTCTTCATCGAAGAACACTCTTTCTACATCTATTTCCCTCATCTCAGAGTTTTTTCTTCCTTATTTCGTCTGTGAGATTTGTGCATGAAGTTCTTCACAAATTTTCTGTGTATGAATCTGTCTTGAATCAGATCATTGCTAGAGGATCTGATCTCTTTTGTGTTTGATCTAGCTTTTTGTACTGTGAGCCGTCGAGCTCTGGGTTGTGAGTCGTCGTACTCACTGTGTGGTTTGAGCCGTTGTGCTCAATTTGGAGTCGTCGTACTCCGGTTGTTGTTTTGAGCCGTCGTGCTCAGTTTGGAGTCGTCGTGCTCCAGGTGTTTCTTGAGTCATCGTGCTCAAGGTGTTTGGAGTCGTCGTGCTCCAAGTGTTTCTTGAGTCATCGTGCTCAAGGGTGTTTGGAGTCGTCGTGCTCCTGTGTGAGTTGTACTCAAGGTTTTTGAGTAGTGTGGCCTCACTGTGTGAGGGGTGGACGTAGGAGTCACTGGAGGTGATTTCCGAACCACCTAAAAATCCTCTGTGCATTGGTTTGATTTGTGGTTTTCCTTTGTGTCTCGCTAGATGCATGCATAGGGATTTCGTTCACACTACTAATTGATTTGCTCACACACCCAAATCACACTTCAGATCAGTAAATTAATTGGGTGATTTGATCTCTGATTAGAAGTAATTTTTAATTGCTTAAGCTTCCGCGTTAATTGACATTAGATATATTCAACCCCCCCTTCTAGATCTGATCCTTCCACCCATCCGATCCCCAACAGATGTCACCTGCCGAGCTAAAGCAGTTGAAGATGCAACTGATGGAGCTAGTAGAAAAGGGGTTCATCAGACCAAGTACTTCCCCATGGGGAGCGCCTGTGCTGTTCATCAAGAAGAAGGATGGATCGATGAGGCTCTACATCGACTATCGACAACTCAATCAACTCACCATCAAGAACAAGTACCCTTTGCTCATAGTCGATGAACTGTTCGACCAAATATCTGGAGCTCAATATTTCTCCAAGATCGTTCTTTGATCTGGCTATCACCAAATGAGGATTAAAGAGGACGATATCTTCAAGACGGCTTTCAGGAGTAGGTACGGGCACTATGAATTCGTTGTTATGCCTTTTGGGCTAACCAATGCTCCTGTAGCCTTTATGCAACTCATGAACAACACATATCGGCCCTACCTCGACAAGTTCGTGGTCGTCTTCATCGACGATATCCTCATTTATTCAAAGACCAAAGAAGAGCATGAAGACACCTGAAGATAGCACTACAAGTTTTGCGAGACAACAAACTGTACGCAAAGCTTAGCAAGTGTGAATTCTGGGTGGAGGAAATGTCCTTCTTGGGCCATGTCATCTCAAGGACGGCATCTCAGTTGATCCCTCCAAAGTCGAAGCTGTACTCAACTGGGAGAGACCAACCAACGTCACCGAATCAGAAGTTTCCTAGGACTGGCTGGCTACTACAGGCGGTTCATCAAGGACTTCTCCAAGATCTCCGTTCCTCTCACACGACTGACACGAAAGGAGACTCCATACTCTTGGAGTAAAGAGTGTGAGAAAAGTTTCCAAACTCTCAAAGATTGTCTTACCTCAGCACCTGTTATCGCTCTGCCAATAGAGGGAGAAGGTTTCTCTGTCTACACCGATGCCTCAGGGATTAGGCTAGGGTGTGTACTGATGCAAAGGAGAAAGTCATCGCCTACTCTTCAAGATGACTGAAGATGCATGAAGTCAACTACCCCGTGCATGATATTGAGTTGGATGTTGTGGTCTTCGCCTTGAAGATCTGGAGACATTACCTCTACGGAGAAGAGTTCATCGTCTACTCAGACCATAAAAGTCTGAAGTATTTATTCTCCCAGAAAGAACTCAACATGAGACAGAGAAGATGGCTAGAATATCTGAAGGATTTCAACTTCAACATCCAATACCATCTAGGCAAGGGAAATGCCGTGGCTGATGCTCTTAGTAGGAAACCAATGGCGTCTGTCTCAAGTCTAGTCCTTGGCGAGATGCAACTAGTCGAACAATTCGCAAGGTTAGACTTAAATATTGAACATAGAGATGATCGAGTCTTGGTTGCCAATATCAAGATTCAATCTGATCTGCTAGAGGAGATCAAAGCCCAACAAGAGGATGATCCATTTTTAGTTCGCGTCAAGGAAACTTTAGCCGAAAGACTGGACTTTGCAATGACTGAAGATGGAAGGCTTGTCTTTCAAGGAAGGACATGTGTTCCCGACAATGAAGAACTGAAGAGAAGATTAATGGATGAAGCTCACGAGACAAAGTACACTATTCATCCAGGAGGTACCAAAATGTATCAAGACATGAAAAGAACATTTTGGTGGCCGAATATGAAGAGAGAGGTAGCGGTCATGCCGCTCACTGCCTTACTTTCCAACAAGTAAAAGTGGAACACCTGCGCCCTGCTGGTGTACTTAGACCACTAGATATTCCAGAATGGAAGTGGGAAAGCATTGGCATGGACTTCATCATGGGGTTACCCAGACTTGTGGTGGACTCGATGCCATATAGGTCAATGTTGACCGGATAACCAAATCTGCTCACTTCCTTGCTATAAAGAGTAAGTGGACGGTAGAAGTACTAGCTGCAATATATGTCAAGGAGATAGTGAGACTGCACGGAATTCCATCATCTATTGTTTCGGATCGAGATCTGAGATTTACATCTCATTTTTGGAAAGGACTGCAAGGTGCACTGGGTACTAAACTCAACTTTAGTACTGCATTCCATCCACAAACTGATGGGCAAACTGAAAGAACCCAAAATTTGAAGACATGTTGAGAGTCTGCACTATAGACTTCCAAGGATATTGGAATGAGCACCTACCCCTATTTGAGTTCGCTATAACAACAGTTACTAGGCGAGTATAAGATGGCACTGTTTGAAGCACTCTATGGAAGAAATTGCAGATCTCCTGCATGCTGGAATGAGGTTGGAGAACAACAATGGCTAGGCCCAAACATGGTGCAGAAGACAAAAGAGACATTTAGGTAATCAGAGACCGACTCAAGATTGCTCAGTCCAGACAAAGAACTACATCGACAAAAGAAGGCGAGATCTGGAATTTCAAGTGGGTGATCATGTATTTCTAAAAGTGTCACCTACTCGTGGCATTCAAAGATTTGGTGTAAAGGGTAACTCAGCCCTAGATTCATCGGTCCTTTTGAAGTACTCAAAAGGGTTGGCGAGGTAGCATACCGGTTGGCGTTGCCACCGGATCTGGCATGTGTACACAATGTGTTTCATGTTTCTATGCTTAGGAAATATGTGTACGATCCCACGTATGTCATTCGCCATGAGAAGTTGGAACTGAACAGAGACATGACATACGAAGAGAAGCCAGTCAAGATACTGAAATGGAAGGTACAACAACTCAGAAATCGTCCCATCCATGTGGTTAAAGTCCTATGGAATAATCGAGGAGTGGAGGAAGCCACATGGGAACCAGAAGGAATCATCAGACAGAATACCCCAATCTTTTCGGTAAGATATTCTCTCCTAATGATCATATGAATTTGGGGACCAAATTCATTTTAGAGGGGAGGATGTAGCAACCCTAAATTTTTGGAAAATAAAAAATTAAATATTTTTATTTTTAATTAGAAAATCAAATAAAAAAAGATGTATTAAATCAACTAGGAAATCAAATAAGATATTAAACAAAACCCATTAAAAGAAAAAGAGTAATGGCTTTGCTATATTGACCCATTGGAAATTAGTGGGTCAAATTAGGATTATAAGATGGGGAATAATAGGAAAATACCCTAATTTCGTAACTAAATTATTACTTATTAGAAAAGGTGTATTATAATGCCTTAAATAGCTAATTTAAGTAAGACTTGGAATCCTAAAACCTACCCTGATTGATTGGCACAAATTTGGCTCTCTCCCAACCCATCAGGAGATCTCTTGCTTAAAAGGGGAGAAGAAATTAGGAAAATTTGTAATAAAGAGGAATTAGAGTCATAATAGGAATGGAATGGGGAAAAGCTTAAATACCCTCCTAAAACCCTCATGGCCGGCCCTAGCTCGTGCCAAGAGGTTGCTGGACCAGGAGGAGAGGCCAAGAGGAGGAGAAATCGTGGAGAAGGAGGAGCTCTTACGTTCTTCTCCAAGTTCATCACGTTTTTGCCCTACGAGAGAAAAATCACCAAAGGTAGGCATTCTCACGAGCATAACCATGAAATTTTTCTGTAGGATGTCTCATCTGTCAGAAGAAAAGCCCTTTGGTTTCATATTTTTCCATTGAGCAAATCTCTAGTTCTAACTTTTCAAAGTTCGTTGAACTTCATGACCCCGAACCCTCTTCTTAAATTCATATCTTCATGTATACTCGTCCTCATGCCATGAGATTTTACTGTAAGGACTGACGGATGTAAGGCTTCTTTAGCCCCTAAAAGTTCTAAATTCCATCCACCATGTCTTGCGAATTAATTTTGCATCTCAACTGTTTCCAGTATTCTATCCTCCATGTTTGATCTGATTAAACCATGTCGAAACCATGACTGTTTACCAATTCCTAATTACTGGGAATACTATTGCATGTCTGGATTCGTTTGCAACTTGTTTCATGATTTTCGTCACTTGTACAATGTTCTATATTTTTTTAATCCCTCTGTGTCAAGAAGGAAAACTCTTGCACTGCAATCCAAGACATGTCTACTTCCTGTCGGACTCGGACACAGACCACCAGAACGTGACGGCCTGATAAGCCGTGTTCAGTGGTCTAGTTGCGACAGTCTGCCAGTCGCATCCTGAACGCGACAGGCATCGCCGTCACAATCGCTGTGCTTGGCCTGACCGACTCGTTGTGACCCATACATGCCCCTGTCGCATTCTGACTACCTGTCATGACCGACCCGTCACGATCCATCTAACACCTATCGTGATCTACCCTGTACCCGTCGCGAGCCTTACTGGCTGATCGCGTTCACAGGATTTTACAGAAAAACCCCTGATTTGAAATGCTCTAATTATCTATGTGCTTATACCCTTTAATCCTAGTTATACCCGGAGTAATTTCACTTAATATACATTGAACATTTCTATGTGATTAAAATACATACACACGACTAATTTCCATCTATGATTTCATGTCACATGCACACACTTTGAAACCATCCAAATATGGCCTAATTGGCGTGAACATGTTACATAATATATCAGGTAATTTATGTATTAAATTGCCTCATGCTTAATTTCTACATGTGTACGTTTTCCCCGCGATGTTTTGGAACACCTATCTTGACGCTCCACTGTTCTAGAACTCCTCTAGAACGTCGAGCACTTGTTTCTATATATACACACTCTCTTGACTTGGACGAACTCTCTGTCGGATATTCCTTCTGCCGGACTAGTGAGTCTTGTTCAAGACCTCCGTAAGTCTCCTCTGTCCATGGGTTTTCCACATGGTCGACGAGCCGGTTGTACCCTACACCTATGATACCCCTTTAGGGATAATATGATCCAAACGGCTATTAGAAGCTCGCTCTTATCTTGAATCACGCTGGACCTCTGGACCTGTGCTTAACATGGCCAGTGGTAGGATCGTGAATTCCACCTGACTGCCAACACCGAGTGCGCGTGTTGTGCAACTGTTACTATCGCATGTTTACTCGACATGTTACGTGCAATGTCCACTAGCTCTCGTCTATACTCTCCTCGCTCATCTATTCACATTCACTCTGCTATCTCGTCTATTCACATCTAATTCTTGGTACTCTGTATTGGCCATTGACTGATTGTCTAAATTTTTTCCGTTTCCGTTTTCAATTTTCTGATAGAAAGCAGAAATGGATGCGGAAGCGGAAACACCCTTTTCCGTTTCCGACTCCGAAATTTCTCATAGGAAGCGGAAGTGGAAACACTCATTTCGATATCGACTCCGACCCATTGGCAGCCCTATCATAGATGGACTTGAAATAATATCCTCTAATGACCCATCAAGAAATTTGGGTCAATAAAATCATTTGGGCTAGGTTTAAGAGTTATTGTGTTGTAATTAGAAAATAAGTCAAAAATCCATTATCATGTGTATAAAATGTGATCATAAACTAAATTCAAATTGATGGGTAGACTTTAAACAACATGGATTGATAGCCCATTATCAGATTTAGACTAATGGGCAACTTCTGGCCCATGAATAAAATCAAGTAATAAAATACCATGGAAATTCATAACTCAAATTGAGCAAAAAATGGAAAGGGATAATTAGGGCAAATCTAAAGGCAATTAGTCATACTTAGCAACCCAAATTCGTGCCTAACCATACTAGGAGGTTTCCTAATGGCCATTCCACTGTAATTGAGATGGGAGTCCTCAACTTAGGAAGGGTCTAACCCAAACTCGAATTTCCCTCTCCTAGACACAATAGAACTACTAACAACCATAACACTTAAATACTCTTCCTAAAACCCTGGGATGAGTTTACCTAGGCTGGGTCGTGTGGAGCAGAGCTTGGACACCATAGAAGGTGGAGATCGCCCCCACCCAGAGCTCTCTTTCCCAGCTACTTCTTTGCATCGACCAACAGAATACTCTTCTTAACATCAATGAAAGGTAGGTGATCTCGGGCTCAAACTTAACATGGAATATACCATCAGAAAGCTCTTCAAGTCTACTTTCATTTTCCCCTATTTTGCCCAATTTTTATCCAGTAGGTCGTGAGAATTAGGCGTTTTCCTTCAGGCGGTCAGAACTAGGGCTTTCTAGAGAGCGAATCTTATTCAACTCCAAGGTAGGTCATCTCCATGCCAAACTCTAATTAAACTTGTCCATGCTTGCATACATATGTATAGATTATTTTCTTACTCTTTTCCCCAATTCTATCTTGAGAGGTTCACGAATTAATTTTCAGGTATTGCGCTTGTCTCCCGGTGCTCTTGCTGTACTGTCCATTGCTCTAAAGACTTGAATCATCTGTTTATCTCAAGTGACCTTGCGCGCAGCCTGTGGGGGTGGGTCGCACCCATTTTGGATCTTAATGTGTCTACATATGCCAACATTACGACTCGCCTTTGGCAGATCCTGAGCCAGTGCAATCCAGCTACACCCGCTGGGTTCATTTCCCTCCACGCCTCAACCTTTGTCATCTGGGAAATCTGGCATGCTAGATGTCGTATGTGGTTTGAAGGGGGGAGCGGCCTTCCATTAGTCGTATTACTCAGAACATCCGGTACATGACTAACTCATCTCTTAACATGCAAATGTTTAAGAACGCCTCATCTGAGAGGTACCTCAGGGATGTTCACTGTTTTGGTATAAATCTTAAAATTAAGGAGAAGTCTTTCAAGCTTGTCAGGTGGATTCCGCCTGACACCAGTTTGGTTCTCAATGTTGATGGGGCCAATAAGGGGAACCCGGGTATTTCTGGGGGAGGAGGGTGTATAAGAGACAGTTCTGGCAATTTTCTATTTGCTTTTGCTCACTACTATGGCCTTGGTAGCAGTTTGGTGGCTGAGGTGCATGCTTTGTGCGATGGTCTTTGTCTGGCGTCTGAATATGGTTTCCCACACTCCTTGATTTATTCTGATTCAGTCACTCTTGTTACATCCATTAGCACTAACAAACCCCCATCTTGGGAGTGCTTGCGCTGGTGGCGTGTTGCCTCTTCTTACATTCAAGCTTCTAATGTTAAGGTGGTTCACTCTTATCGTCAAGTTAATCAGGTTGCTGATGCTCTTGCTAGTGTGGGTTGTAAGTCTGGCTGTAATCAAGTTTTCTTCTCTTCCTCTTCTTTACCACCTCCTGAATGTAAAGGTCTCTCACTCTGGACCGATCTGGATTGCCCAATTTCAGATCAGCTTAGCTGGGGTATGCCCTGTGCTCTTGTACTCATCGTGTTTATTTAATATTTTTTGGCCCAAGTTGCCCTCACTGGTGGAGTGAGAACATCCTCCCCCGTTGGAGGGGGGTGCACTCTCCTAGTTTGAGGCCCTGAGGACCACTTTGACAAAAAAAAAAAGAGAGGTTCACGAATTAAATCTTGCTGATCTTGACGTTGTACTGTCGTAATTTAATCTTGACGTTGTACTGTCGCAATTTATCTTGACGTTGTACTGTCGCAATTTAAAGATATCTATGTAAATGTGTCGTTATGCTTCCAGATTGAACTCTTGACTCATATTCCCAACGTACCCTTGAACTCTATATCATTTTTGACATGACACTCTCAATGATCATTTTTTTATTTTTTTTATAAAAAGGTCCTCAGGGCCTCAAACTAGGAGAGTGCACCCTTCCCCAAGGGGAGAGTGTTCTCACTCCACCAGTGAGGGCAACCTGGCCCAATTCATATAGAGAATGATATGAGTACTAAACCGTGTTGCAAGAGATGAGTTTCAAACCCGTGCTGGAGCAGGCAAGGTTGTTGCCCGTGCTAGCCAACCGTGCTACGATTGGTTTAGGCACTCTCGATGATCATTACTATTGATATGATAGTCCTGAACTTTCTCGACTAGTCTATCTTTATTGACACACATTGCCTTCTTGTGATACGTTCTTAAACTACAGTAATGATATTGGAGTCATGGACTCAAAACTCATTCTTGTCACCCATGAGTCGACAGGCTCATTGGGACACATGCCAGTGTTGCACAATATGAACCTGACTGAGGGCCCGTATCTGGTCCTGGAGATTCTGGCAAAGTCCTGTCACCTATGGGTGTGATTGTTGAATTCGCCCCCGACAAAGTCTTGTTTACCCCAAGGTGTTGATTGCCCAGTTTTCCCAAAGATGTTTGTTAAACCAGGAGTTGATTGTTAGGTTGATCCCCTGACAAAGTCGTGTGCCTAGCGTGGTGAGGAATCATGAATGGTGCTTGGCATGGCATGTACTTGTTACACGTGATAAACTTGCTTGTTACCTGCTACTGTGTGCTGGTCCTTAACCCGAGTGGCTGAAGGACGTACTTGCATTAGGCACCAGTAGATCCTGCATGATATTCTTGTGGAGTGCTCCGAGTGGGTTACTCAAAATGCTTGCTAGTGAAATGGCCATCTTGTTATATGCTATCTTGCTCTTGTTCATGAAGTTACCATCTTGCTAGATCATTGTTCACAAATATCTTGAACTCTTGAATACAACCTTATTGCTAGATTGATCATTACAATCTCTTGATCATATTATCTTGCATGATACACTCCACACGGGTACTACCGCCGTATTAATTGCATGTACATATCATGTTCATACCCTCTAGCTTTTAAAACTGTTAAATACTTATATCATTGCTGGAAGATGTAAATCCTACTGGGCGAGTGCACTCATTACCTACTTTCCAACCTTTCAGGTGAACAGGATATGGAAGATGTAGAGAACCAGACTATACTGGGGATGAACAAGAATGAAGAGTGCTCTCTAGCCTTAGTATCGAAGTCTTATTATCATAGTAGTATAGTTTGAGAGAGATAGAACATGTAGTAGGAGTGAGGATAGTATGTACTTTTCCTTTTTATTTGAGTCTTAGTCTTGTAGCTCGATTTGAGTTGGAATATGTACTAGTCCTCATTTTGAAATGAAATAAAGAGTTTGAGTTTTATTATGAACACAATTAGTTGTGTTATATATGATTGCTCACTAGAGGCTTATTTTCCGACTGTTCACGTCTCAACGCTTCATCAAATTCTTCCATTGTCGTGCTTTGGGACGTGACAGTTTAGTGTATCAGAGCCTTGCCCAGCCGGAAGTGCGGGAACTAAGTGCCACACATGGCAAAGTGCTACGCTATGGGAGCCACCTCTCGAGGCCATAATGGCACAAAGTGCTACATAGTGGGAGCCACCTCTTCAGCCTGTGGGGGCCACCTCTAGAATCCTACCTACCTGGGGTTTGATTGTATGCTATATGTGAGCAGCGACGAGGACATCGCTTATATAAGAGGGGTAGATTGTAACACCCCACATAAGAATATGTTAAATGGACTAAATCAACAAACTACCAATAACTCGGACTAGTCATTTTCAGAGCTCGAGCAGGAAAAGAACTCTGAAGTTAAGCGTGCTCGGTTGGGAGTAGTCCCAAAATGGGTGACCTTCCTGAGAAGTCTACCACTAGTATGGTTGTTAGGCTAGTTTGTTGGTTTGGGTCGTCACAAATGGTATAAGAGCCTAGGAAACAAATAGGATATATGTCTCAGGATTAAGAGATACCTATGAAACCTAGGTCGTGGAAATTACATATAGTACCTAGTGAGAATGGGTAGAGACTGAGAATATATTAGTTGAATGAACTAAGCACTCCTACCCATTAACCCTTATGATTATCTAGAGACATTAATTGGTTTATATCCTTCCTCAGAAACCTCATAACTCCTTCACTCGATTGCAATGGCACGCAATCAATGGCATGCAAGAGACTGTAGCTGGATTGACTCAGGCACTACAGAATGTAGTACGGGCTAGGAATCAAGCGGCCGCTAGGAACGGAGCTAGCGATCTTCATCGCAATTTTATGAGTTTGAACCCTCCTCGTTTCATTGGATCTCTTGATCCAGACGAGGTGGAGAATTGGCAAGAGGAGATAGAAAGGATTTTCCAAGTTATGCAATGTACAAATCGGGAGAAGGTACTACTAGCTACCTTTCAATTCAGTAAGGATGCTAGGGCATGGTGGAAGGCTACATCGGCTCACCTACCTAATGCAGTGGAACTGGAATGGGCAGGATTCCTAGAATTATTCTAGGGAAAATACTTTTCTGAAAGGGTGAAAGAAAAGAAAGCTGCGAAGTTTGCCGCACTTAGGCTAAAGGGTATCGTCTGTTGATCGATGTTTTACGAATATGTCTCTATCTCATCTACTATCTTTATACTCTCATCTGTTCACATTCTCTCTACACTCTCATCTATTTCGTCAATTACTCTCATATATTCTTGGTACTCTATTTAGCCATACAATTGATTGTCTAAGATAAGAAACATAACTAATGCTAGGCAATAGGGCCCGATCTGGTCCTGGGAGGTGCGCCCGAAAAGTGCTATTTGCCCATGGGAGTTCAATGATCAGGATGTCGGCATACATTCAGTGTTATTTATACTATCAAGATTTAATCTATGACAATCAATTCAAGTGCAATCAATACAAGTGCTATCATTACTAGTGCACTGTTGTGCAACTTTACGTGCTATTTCGTTATGTGGCCAATCCGTTATCATGCTTATTGTGTTACTCTCTCTTGAAAAGTGCTATTATTCTCTCGTTATCATGCAACATTGCTCTCTTGACTATACATGATTGTTCTCTCTAGTTATCCTGTCTTATAAGACATTAATCACTTAAAGCATGCATGTTTATATGAGATATTAAGTCATACTGGGTGTTTATCACTCATTCTACGCTATTTATTTCATGTGTTTCAGGTGAGTCTGATGGAGACTACTACATGAACGAGGATGGAAATGAGGATGTTCAGGAGTGACCAGCATTTTCGACAACACGTGCTTTTTAGTTAGTTAGCTAGGAGTTAGTCAGTTTGTAATAGTTAGATCGAATAAAGTACTCTAGGCCCTAGTTTTGGCTCTGATTAGTGAATGTAATAGTGTTTACAGGAATTATTAATGAAGTAGATTTTATTTGGTGTTATTCCCAAATTGTAAAATGGTTTGTTGTTATTTCTCGCTCTATACAATTTATTTAACTATAATATTGCTCCAATATTCCACATTGGGGCGTTACAAAAAATGACTCCACAAAGAGGTATGGAACTCGTAAGACAAGTCAAGGTTAAATCGAACAGTACAGTGTCAAGATCATGCAAGATTTAATTCGTGAAACTCTCAAGATAAGGATTGGGGAAAAGAGTAAGAACATAATCTATACATATGGATGCAAGCATGGACGAGTTTAATTAGAGTTTGGCATGGAGATGACCTACCTTCGGAGTTGAATAAGATTCGCTCTCCAGAAAGCCCTAGTTCTGACCGCCTGGAGGAAAACGCCTAATACTCACGACCTACTGGATAAAAACTGGGAAAAATAGGGGCAAATGACAGTAGACTTGAAGAGCTTTCCGATGGTATATTCCATGTTAAGTTTGAGCTCGAGATCACCTACCTTTCATTAATGTTAAGAAGAGTCTTCTGTAGGTCGATGCAAAGAAGTAGCTGGGAAAGAGAGCTCTGGTTGGGGGCAATCTCCACCTCCTATGGTGTCCAAGCTCTGCTCCACGCGACCCCAGCCCAGGTAAACTCATCCCCAAGGGTTTAAGGAAGAGTATTTAAGTGGTTATGGTTGTTTAGTAGTCCTATTGTGTCTAGGAAAGGGAAATTCTGAGTTTTGGTTAGACTCTTCCTAAGATTGAGGACTCCCATCTCAATTACAGCGGAATGGCCATTAGGAAACCTCCTAGTATGGTTAAGCACGAATTTAGGTTGGTAAGTATGACTAATTGCCTTTGGATTTGCCCTAATTACTCCTTTCTATTTTTTGCTCAATTTGGGTTATGAATTTCCTTGGTATTTTATTACTTGATTTTATTCAATGGCCAAAAGTTGCCCATTAATCCAAATCCGATAATGAGCTATCAATCCATGTTGTTTAAAGTCTACCCATCATTTTTAATTTAGTTTATGATCACATTTTATACACATGATAATAGATTTTCGACTTATTCTCTAATTACGATAATTAGTCACAATAACTCTTAAACCTAGCCCAAATGATTTTTATTGACCCAAATTTCTTGATGGGTCATTAGAGGATATTATTTCAAGTCCATCTATGATTTTTATTTAATTTTCTGACTCATCTAAGTACGTGTGATAATGATTTTTCGACTTATTTATGAATTACGATAATAAGTCACAAAACACTTTAAACTCGGCTAATCCGATCTTTCTTTGCACAAACTCTTTCGTAGATCATTAGGGAGTATTGTTTAGAGTTGAACTATGATTTTTATGAAATTTTTCCATGTGATTTTGTCTCCGTTATGTTGGTACGTATGTTTTTACTAATTTAGGAATATTAAATTATTATTTTCAAATTATTTCTATTTTTTATTAATAAAAATGTTGGGTTGCTACACAAGCACTGTGATCATCCTCCTCCTTTCGTCTGTATCTTTCCATCTTTCATTTTGAAGACACTGCGGTGGTGGTGAGAAGAAGAAAAAATAAAAGAAGTAGAAGCATAAGAAGAAGAAGTGGAGTATATGATACGGGGAGAAAGAAGAGGTAATCCTACCTAGCCAAAGAAGAAACGCAAATCCTTCTATATTCCAAGTAAGAGGATCCAACAGCAAGAGTAGCAATAACAGCAACAACAACAACATGGAATGATGAACAAGTGAGCAAACACTAAGTGTGGGCAAGGGAGGGTATAAATAGGTTTCTCAGGTGTTGTGCATGTATAGCACGTAACAACACACGTGGAGGTTTGCAAAATCACTTCTTACTACTTGGCCACGTTTAACAATATGTAACTTAGTTTTCAACATGCACTGAAGTATGTGTAACTCACTTACGTATAGGTAAGTCTCTTATGTAGCGATGACTATGTAAGCAAAATGTTCATAAATTGGTTTCGTAATTAGAATTTAATTCATCTAGACCCTTTGGCCCTTTATTTTTGTACTCAAACAATGTCCAATCAATTTAAAATTTTAAACATAAGCTAATCAAGTGGTGATACAAATTATGATAATTTTAGTTTACTTTTAAAATTAATTTTTTGTCGAGTGAAAATTGCTCCAAAATTCATTGTATCGACTTAATATCGGTATCCGTGTATTAATCATTTCTGATATTTATATCTTTAGAATCAGTACTTTTTTTTAAGATTATGGTGGTGTCAAATTTCAATTCTATTATCAAATTCTAGTGGCACCTTGTTGGAGTTCGCACGTCTGAAAATAGTATCAAAATTACATTAATAATAGAAAAATATTCCTAAATTAATAGTAATTATATTTCTTGTAAATGGTCATATCTCACATATATTTTACTATCTCTTTTAATTTCTCAGTGTCCTATTATTATCCTATTATAAATTTTGGGACATTACAACAAGTGTGTTTTTCCTTAATAGAAAGGAAGATGAATATAAATTGGGTGTTGTAGTTCCTCTTCGGGTTGAGGAGAGAAGAGTAGCTAAGTTGATTGTGTAATCATCTTTGAGGGAGACTGTACTCTTGGGTCAGTAAAATCTCAAGTAATTTCTTGGAGACTTGACGTAGGATTGAGGAGAGACTCAGTGTCGAAACAGGATAAATCTTTGTCCATTTTGTATGATTGTTTTTGTCTTTATTTCCGCTATTGACTAACCCTAACAATCACATTTAAGTATTTATTTTAAGCTATAGATATTTATTTTAGCAACCCACCCACCCCCCACCCCCTTGGACTTGCTAGCTGGGCACACTTTAGCAAGGGAGACGATCTCTCTGTCGGAAGTGCGAAAGGGTGACATAGTTTAACGTATACTGTAATCAGAAGTCTCTAACTGTAATAAGGAGGTCTTTACTGTAACATAGTTTAACGTATACTGTAATCAAAAATAACACTTATTGTAATGACTAATGAGTTACAGCTCTGTCAGAGACTAGAAAATAAATTAAATATTTATTAAAAACTCTTAATTAATTTATCCTTTAAAATATTAATAATCACTTTTGCAGCACGGGCAACGATGTCACCTTCCGACACAAACAATGGAATAGGGGACAATGCAAGAAGCGCTGCCTTTCGTAGCTTTGCACAAACAGTTTCTTCGTAAGATTTTGGGATTCTTAATTGTGGAACCAAATGCTGCCCAAAACTAATAAGATAATAGCAATAGGGCCAATGCTCATAGATAGCTACAAAGCGGTGTTGATGCACCCATTTAATGTTGACCACGTCTAATATGGTTGGATCCGATGTGTGTCTTGTATTATTTATTATTGAGAAATACTTCATGCCTATCCTACAGAGCTAGGATAGTGCTTATTTGTAGGTACAAACAGGCAGGGCTGTCGGGTCATCGCACCCACCTGTAGGCACTACCCACTTTTGTAGAGCTGGTAACAAGTGCTTCCTTTTTTATTATCTCTCCCTCGTGGTGGAGTGGATACCGGGTTGGGAGGGAAGAGTTTTGAGTTCAAATCTAGGGCAGGACATTAGGATCCTAATGGCTTGGACCATTGAGCTACAACAACAAAAAATGCCTCTCTTCATTAATATATGGACTTGAATGTTTCTTTCATAAGAATATGAAGAGTTTTTTATTAAAATAATCATATATTTATTATTATTATTATTAAAATAATTATATTTTAAAAATAATTCCTGAAATAATCACCAAATTGTCACATCGACAACCTAGCTACCGGGAGACCGATTACATATGAACCGAACTTGGCAATACCGACACCGTTGTCAGCATTGCCAAAGCCAACAGCAGTGTTGGCATTGCCAAAGCCGACACCACGGGAGACTTAACCCCCCCCCCCAGTCCCCTACCCCCGACCCACGTGTTAGGGCAAATTGTCTCACCCCTCTCCCTCCCCGCCCTCCCACTCGTCGGTGAGCCCCCTTAGCCCACCCCTACTGTGGCTGCAGTCATTGTTGTTGTTCTTTGCAAACGTCATTGTCAGCATGGCCGCAGTCCCTGCTGCTGTTCTTCCACCCCTACCCCCCAACAGCAACCCCACCTTCCCCGCCACTACTGCTTAGCTACCCCTATAGGTATAGATTTTGACTTTTATTTTTATTTTTTTATTATGCACTTGATGTTATTATTTGTATGTTTTAAAAAGATACTAACTTATTTAAGAATAACTTGTTGATTATAGATGAAATTTAACACTATTAGTTCTCAATTTGACATTTAAATTTTCCTGTTTGAAAATGTAGTATTATTAGGTAGACTTTATTTTAGCGACTGTGGCTTGTTTATCTTATGAGCGACAACTATGACTAGTTCAAACGTTTCTTTAATGTGTTATTATGATGGTGTACTCTGTATTGAGGATCATAACTCTCAATATGAAGGGGCATTGTACGCATTTTACGTGTAAAGAAAGGCACAACTTATTCTAAGTTGATGAGATATATCTTGACAAAATATGACGAAAGACATATTAAGATTGGTATAATGTGCAAGTGGCCTACTTCTATGGGTGAATATATTGCTGTGAGAGTTGAAGATGATGAAATAGTTGAAAGTATATTCTATTTGTATCATTCTCATGTATCTATTATACAATTATATTTGGAGAAGAAAGATGCAGATAATATATGTATTCAAGGCAACGATGAAGTGCAATCACACGGTCATACTATAAACAACATGCCTACTCAACACTATGAGTACCAACAACCAGCTAGATGTTGCCCAGCTAGCAAGCCCAGAGGGGGGGTGAATGGGAATTAAAAATCTTTTAGATGTAACACCTGTCTACAAAAACGCTTTAACAGAAAAACACTAAGTTCGATTGTTAGTATTAGTGATAAGGAAGACAATAAACAAATAAGCACACAAGCACACAACACAGGAGATTTTTATAATCCCGGTTTGGACCTCCTATCCCAATGAGTCCTATGTCCAGTCCCCAAGCAACAACTTAAGATTTCACTAACCAAGGGTACTGTCCCCCTTAAGGACCCTTACATATCCAGCCACAGCTGACCTTCTCTTCTAACCCCGAAGAGGTACAAACCACCCTGATACACAGGTCTTCCTTCCTTAACGAAGGGAATACAAACCACCTATTTCCAACAGATCTTTTCTTCACAACTCGAAGAGGAACTTCACAACAGATGTGAAAGAAAGCGAAAGAAATGCTTGATCTGAGGCAAAGTCTGAGAGAGAAAAGATTTGCACTAGAAAATCTCTCAGAACTACAATAGCTCTCTCAAGGTTAAGCAAGAAGGATCGAGAGCTAAGAGCTACAGAAAAAAAAATGGAATGAAGCAGGCGCTCTTCTTCTTCGCTAAGGAATTCTCTGAAGGCTCTATCACATAAAAATTCAAGTTGTCGAACTATCAAATTGAGAGTCTTCAGTCCTCTATATATCTTTTCTTTAACAAAGTAGTCGTTGAAGAGATTGTTGTCTCTAAGATTAATGCTCGTTAGACTGCATGGTCCATCGTGCGTGACAGGTAAGCTTGCAGTCATTTAATGCTCTGGAGCCATGCACGCAAAGTGAAGATTCATCCAGATATCCTTCAGCTTCATATTGTCCAACGTTGTAAGATATGATACTGGTAAATACCTGCACACAATAAATGTCGAAGCACAGACAGCTAGACTGTCTCAACGCTTGTCAGTCAACGTTAGAAACCATGCAGTAAGAATGTACACCAAAATAGTAATGCCATTCTGCTATCCTGAGAAGTGTTTGCTATAAAAACATAGGAGTAGAAGGCACCCAGATATGCAATGTGCAGAGATGTGTACATTCACATTAAATGCAAGGATATTAGTGAGGCACGCAGGAAGACTTTGACTTTCACAGTATTTGAAAATATATTTGAATATAATGTATGAAATCGATGTAATCCATGAAGTCGTTATGACAATGAAATAGTTGTTCAACTTATGAAATCGTTGTTTATGCAAATCGTTATACAAATATAGGCAAATCGTTGTTCAAACATAAACAAGTCGTTGTTTGAGCAAATCGTTGTTCAAACATAAAGAAATCGTTGTTCAAACATAAACAAATCGTTGTTCAAACATAAACAAATAATTGTTTGAGCAAATCGTTGTTCAAACATAAACAAATCGTTGTTTAAGAAAATCGTTGTTCAAACATAAACAAATCATTGTTCAAACATAAGCAAATCGATGTACAAGCAAATCGTTGTACAGATATAAGTAAATCGTTGTACAGATATGAGCAAATCGTTGTACAAGCATAAGCAAATCGTTGTTCAAGCAAATCGTTGTACAGATATAAGCAAATCGTTGTACAAGCATAAGCAAATCGTTGTACAGATATGACCAAATCGTTGTATAGATATGAGCAAATCGTTCTAGCTATCAAATCGTTGTTTTCTCTTACGAAATCAATATCACAGTCAAATCGTTGTTTTCTCTTATGAAATCGTTATAAGAGTCAAATCGTTGTTTTCACTTATGAAATCGATATAAGAGTCAAATCATTGTTTTCACTTATGAAATTGATATGAGACCGAAATCGATGTTTCACTTAACAAATCGTTGTGAGACTGAAATCGTTGTTTCACTTAACGAATCGTTGTAAGACCGAAATCGATATTTCTCTTAACAAATCGTTGTGAAACTGAAATCGTTGTACTCACTTATCAAATCATTATAAGATGAAATCGTTGAACGATAGAATCGTTCATGCTCACTTATCAAATCGTTATGCTGTAAGGGAAATCGTTGTTCTACAAGGAAAATCAATGTGTACTTAGAAGAAATGCATGCTTTGAACTTTGAAAGATACAGTGTAAGAATTACTTACAGATTAGGCTTGACTTGTTCCATGTGGATGAATTTCATAACAACTTGTTAGAAAATAGTTGTTAGGGTTTTGGTTATCACCAAAATTGTATATAATTAAATAAAATTATATGGGGATAGACTGATCATCAATCTCCCCCTTTTGGTGATGACAAAACATAACATGTAATGTGCTGAAATAAACTTAAATAAATTTTCTAAATAGAGAATAAAGTTTGTAGTTATGTATTTCAGAATGTTTTATTTGCTCCCCCTTTTTTTCATTTAAGCAAAAGGAAATGAAAGTAGACAAAGAAAGAAGAGAAGAAAGATAAATGGAAGATAGAAAAGACATTATATTATTTCACTAAGGAGCTACAGGAATGTAGAAAGTAGGGGACAGAAGGGAGGCATAACGAGTAATGATCGGCCATGCCTTGCGTTCTTGCTCTTCAAAATAAGCTTGGAAGGCTCCATAGACCATAGAATAGGAAGGTCCCATAACAGGAGCCATCCTCTGGATGTGTAGTTGCCTTTGAGCTTCCAAAAAATTTCCATACTCATCCTTGCCAAGAGACATTTTGTAGGTGTTGGAGGTACCAAAGCTGGCATGCTGAAGAAACTGATATATTGAAATGGGGTAGAAGATTTGCTGGTGCTTCAGTTCCTTTTTCATTGAAATATAGACTTTGTATCTCTCAACCCACATATCAAATGGGTCTCGAACAAGATGAATGGAGTTAAGATCTAGAAATTGTGCAGCAGACAGAGAAGTTGATTTGATCTGGTCTGAGAAGCATTGAGATCAAGAAGCTACTAAGCAGTGAGAGGGTAAAGTCTTTCCCAGTCTGATGGAGATAGCAGCTCACATTCAGATAAAAGAGCGGCAAGAACATCAGACTTGATGTGGCCTTGGTGATATTCTCGGTAGATGAATCTGTGGAATGCAAGGGAATTTCCTTTCTGCACTGAAATGCACCCCATTACCCTAGCAAATCTTTCAAAATAATAGGGCCTACTGCAGATTCCATGACTAAGGAATTAAGTGGAGGCAGAAACACAACATCTGGTATCTCCAAAGTGGCAAAGTCCACTTGGATGGAGGTAGAATGAGCAGTATCCAAACCAAGAAGAGAAATAGCTTGCCGGAATTGGCCAAGCTAAACTTCGGGCAGATTATGGAGATAGTTGTAATCATTAAACATCTGGAAGAACCTTATGAGCTTGATCTCCTTCTGGATGAAAGGACCCTAGGTATTTTTGTGATGAATCACAAACCACTTAGAGAGAGGGAGTGGGTGATCCCTGGGTGGGAATCGAGCAGAGCTGGCAGATATGAATTGCCTGTATAAAGACTGATGGCCCTGAGCCCATTGTTCTTCAGATTTAGCCTCAGTCATAGAGAAGATTTTTGGCTGTCCGGCTTTGGAAAGAGAAGAGAGAGGGAGAACAATATTTAGGTGGTCAGTTAGATTAAGGTGAGGAAGGCCAAAAATGGTGGCAAATGTGTATTTTTGGAGGAATTCATAATAGATAGACCTTCTTCGATTTTCAACAGTGAGAGAAAACCAAAGAGGTGGAAAATGAGGCTCAGAAGAGGTGGCAAGGTTGGAAGATATTTTTCTCTTTTTAGGAACATGGCTGGAAGAGCCTGTCCTATGAATGTGAGTGCCAACTGACAAGACTGAGCGAAGTATGGCTACTTCAAACTCATCTTTGATGTCCTGGATAAAGGGACCTTCAAGTTGGGCACCCTCTGAAATGATTGTAACAAAAGAGGGAAGAGTAGGAGGATGAAGGAAAGAATAAGCAGTAGAGGGAGGTGGTATGGATGGTCTAGAAGATGAAAGACCAGAAGAGGAGGCTCCAGCTGAGGAGGATGATGCTGGAGGTGCCTCAGAAGGAGGAGGAGGAATGAATGTGGAGGAAGCAGGAGAAGAGGAGGTTGTGGTAGGAAATGGTGTAGGTGAGGAAATGTGCTTAGGTAGGGGTTGTTTGAAGGTGGCAGGAGCTGGAGGAGCAGTGGTAGATGAAGATGGAGAAGGAGGGGCTGGAGTTTGAAGAGAAGAAGAAGGGGGCTCTGGGGGCATAGCCTCTTCTACAGGTGCTTCAACTCTGCCTTGCTCATCCTGAGATTCCACTGGCCTAGATGGCCTTGACTGCTCATCCACAACTGGCCCTGGAGGCCCTGGCTGCTCAACCGATGGCCCAGATGCTGCCAGTGCTGGCTGACCCTCAACAACCTTTGGCCCTGATGGCCCTGCATCCTCAGCACCAACTGGCCCTGATGGCCGGACTTCTTCTTCTACAATACTTGGCCCTGATGGCCGGATCTCTTCTGCTACATCAATTGGCCCTGATGGCCCTGAACTGCTCTTTGGTACTGCAGGAGTGGGAGCAAGAGGGGCAGGAGTGGGTAATTGCTCCCTCACAAAAACTGATAGTGCTTGAACTAATTGCTTAATGCTTCCCAACTCACCCTTCAAACTTTAGAGCTCAGCTTTCATTGCTACAATCTGCTTGGCTCCTGTGCTTTGGCTCACAAATATGGATGAAACTTCATTTTGTAGTGAGCATAGGATCTCTCCATGAGCGTCCAACCGATTTATTACTGGCTTCATGTTGACCCTTAGCTTCTTCTTAGAACTATGGTGTGCTCTTCTAGTAAGCAAAGGAATCTGAGCTACACCCTTGCCTTTGCCACGGGCCCTAACAGTAGGCTCCACATTATCAACATCTTCATCTGAGGGGCTCTCCACAACCCCTTCCTAGGACATATCAGTAGGGGCACTAGCTGTGTGCTCCCCCTGAATCTCTGCTTCCTTCTCAACTATATGCTCCCCTGAATAGGAGCATCTTCCATAGGAACATCTGCACTGTGGCCTGGTGCCACAACTTCAGCCATAACTTTTTCTTGCTCCCCATGAATATTTATGACAGTATCAAAAATATCTTCAATTACTGCTACAACAACTGTCGAAGGGGACTCAACCTCTGAGGATTGCCCAACGGGCTCAGTGTGCTCGGGAGGAATTTCTTCAATTCTTCTTGGACTGGCCACTGGAACTTCAATTTGATTTCTGCTGCTGCCTCTTCTTCCTCTTCTTGAACCATTGGAATTTCTGCTCTGACCTCTTCTGGTTGTTCTCGAACTGTTGGAACAACTAGATCTTCATCTGCTTGGGCTTCAACCCTTAACTGTACCTCTGCTTCTGCCTCTGTTGCTTGAACAGGAGGAACTTCTGGACCCTCTCCAATGATAGTCTCACCTTCAAAAACTGAGGTCTTGTTCCCAACACCAGCTACTAATGAGAAGCCACTTTTCTTCAGATTTCTGCTTCTGATGGCCTGTCCCATATTCTCGGACACCTCACCATTCAAATCTATATTGTAGTGCTGGAAAATTTTTGTCAGCAGGTGAGCATAAGGAAGAGAAACGTTTAGCTTGTTCTTCGTGTCCCAAATGATTGCAGAT
This sequence comes from Colocasia esculenta, assembly GCA_014218235.1. Taxonomy (NCBI): domain Eukaryota; kingdom Viridiplantae; phylum Streptophyta; class Magnoliopsida; order Alismatales; family Araceae; genus Colocasia; species Colocasia esculenta. The sequence continues at coordinate 52,505,817 of CM024762.1, forward strand.
GCATACTTCATCCTCTCAATGATCACCTCTGCCATGTTGATATCTTGGCTCTGAATCGCCCAGAACATCATATCGGAGTCTGCCTTAGTGCATGTGGAGAAAGTAGCACTCCTAGGCACTAGAATTTGGCAAACTATGAAGTGCAGAATCCAGTTAAATGCATTCAATTGATTGATGTCGATCTTGTTGTCCTTCAACTTGTATTCTATACCGATAATCCCCAGTCCCTTGACATGGATGTCAATAGTGTCTACTCCACTGCGACCACTGGTAGATACTCCAAATAGACTCTCCAATAGATCATACGAGATATGAATAGAGGTACCTTTGACTGTGGAGGTCAGGGACCCGTCCTCTTCAGATTTCAAACAGGTGTAAAAAGCCTTCACCAGGTCCGGATAACTTGCCTCTGAAATAGTTACCATTCTTGAACACTTCATCCTTTGCATTGCTGCTACCACGTTGTGCATCCCGTTCTTCTCCAAATCAGCCACATCCACTGCCTTGTTGCCACAGAGCTTCGTCTTCACCGCTGCAAACCGCTCTTGTTGTTCTGTTGTGAGGAACGCAATGTCGTAGCCACCAAAAGTGCCAAAAACCCCAGAAGCCGCCATGGATTTGAGCAGAGAGAGGTTCTGGAGGATCGTGGGAAGGAGTAGAATAGAAGCCCTCAAGAGATTTAGCGCAAATAGAGGGATTCTTTCGAAATCACAAAGAGAGGATGCCGGAATCGATAGGGTTTATCATTCCAGGCGAGTCGAAAGAGATGAGAGAGATAGGTGGAATCGGTGTGGCATAGATTACGGGATTTAAAAGCAAAAGTTAAAGCTGCTTTTGAAAGGACACAGCAATAAATGCGGAAAAACGAAAAAGAGGAGACGATTTCGTAATAGATAAGGCCTTTTTAAAATACTGAACCGTCAAAGCAATTTATGACGCACACACTTAAAGGATTTTCTTAATTCCAAGGGAGAGAAAGAGCATTATTCTGAAACATTATTATTTTAGTTATGTGCAGAAAATCTATTACAAATTACACATGCCTAATTCCCTTCTAAGAGATGTAAATCTCTCTTCAGGTAAGGCTTTTGTAAAGATATCTGCTAACTGATTCAACGTATCTATAAAGGAAATATTTATATTTCCATTAGCTACATGATCTCTAATAAATGATATATAACCTCTATATGCTTTGTCCTGGAGTGCTGAACTGGATTTTTGGTGAGATTTATTACACTGGTGTTGTCGCACAGCAATGGAATGATCTTGATGTAGTCCATAATCCTCAAGTTGCTGTTTTATCCATAGTAGTTGAGTGCAACATCTTCCAACAGTTACGTACTCAGCTTCAGCTGTTGATAGTGCTACTGAATTTTGTTTCTTTGAGGACCATAAAATCAAGCATCCTGCAAGAAACTGACAACTTCCACTGGTGCTTTTTCTATCTACCTTGCATCCAGCATAGTCAGCATCAGAATATCCTACTAAACTAATTTCACATGATTTAGGATACCATAAACCTAAATCATGAGTTCTAGCTAGATATCTAAAGATTCTTTTAATAGATATTAAGTGAGATTCCTTAAGATCAGCCCGATACCTTGCACACATGCATACACTAAATAAAATATCAGGTCTACTAGCAGTTAAATAAAGTAATGATCCTATCATACCTCTGTATAGCTTTTAATCTACTTTCTTACCATCTTTTTCACTGCCTAACCTTGTAGATGTACTCATTGATGTGGACAGTGGCTTTGCATTGTCAAATCCAAATTTCTTTAATAATTCCTTGGTGTATTTCGCTTGGCAGATATGTGTGCCTTCTTTGCCTTGCTTGATTTGAAGTCCAAGGAAATAATTGAGTTCCCCCATCATGCTCATTTCGAATTCTCCCTACATAAGCTTTTCAAAGTACTTGCACAGAGATTCATCAGTAGATCCGAATATTATATCATCCACATAGATTTGCACAAGCAATATATTTTTGACTTTTGACTTAATAAATAAGGTGATATCTACCTGTCCTCTGATAAAACCATGGTTTCATAGAAATGCACTAAGCCTTTCATACCATGCTCTAGATGCTTACTTTAAACCATATAATGTTTTATGCAATTTGAAAACATGATTTGGAAAATCTACATCATCGAAGCCAGGAGGTTGTTCTACATAGACTTCCTCCTTTATATATCCATTTAAAAATGTAGATTTTACAACCATTTGAAAAAGTTTTAAATCTAATGCAGATGCATAAGCAAGTAAAATTCGAATTGCCTCTAGTCTAGCCACTGGTGCATAGGTTTCATCGAAATCTATACCTTCCTCTTGGGAATAGCCTTGAGCAACCAGTCTTGCCTTGTTTCTAGTGATAACACCAGCTTCATCCAATTTGTTTCTGAACACCCATTTGGTGCCAATAACAGGATGATCTGATGGTCTCGGAACAAGGGACCAAACTTGGTTTTTCTTGAACTGATTAAGTTCATCTTGCATGGCTAAAATCCAAGATTTATCAGACAGTGCTTCATTGACTGTCTTCGGCTCAATTTGAGAAATAAATGCTAAGTAATCACATGGAATAGTAGTACCTCTTATTCTTACCCCAACAGATGGATCTCCAATAATGTTGTCTCTTGGATGATCCTTCTTGTATCTCCATTCCTTTGGAAGATCATTATGGGATATTTCTTTCTGTTGCATTTCTTCCAAGGGTGGATCTTCATTATCCTTGATAGATGTATCCTTCAGTTTCTTGGATAATTTTTCTGCATCATCATCATCACTATCTACTTCCTTTCTCATGAAGGGTTAGATTCGTCAAAAATAACATGGACAATTTGCTCAATTAATAAGCTTTGTTTTTTAAAGACTCTATACCTTTAGGTTTAGAAGCATACCCCATGAATATTCCTTCATCAGATTTAGAATCTAACTTACCAATATCTCTCTTACCATTATTGTGGATGAAGCAAGGGCATCCGAACGTTCTGAAGTGACTGATCTTGGGCTTCTTTTCCTTGTAGAGTTCATACGCAGTCTTCTTCAAGATTGGCCTAATCATCACTCTATTTATTATGTAATAGGCTGTGTTGATAGCTTCGGCCCAGAAATATCTAGGAAGACTGTATTCTGATAATATGGTTCTGGCCATATCCAATAATGTTCTATTCTTCCTCTCAGCTACTCCATTTTGCTGTGGTGTCCTTGGCGCTGAGAAATTGTGCTCAATTCCTTGATCATCACAGAATTCTGCAAATTTTTCATTTTGAAATTCTCCTCCATGATCTGATCGAATACTTATTATGCTGAACTTCTTGTCCTTCTGAACTTTCTTACTAAACTTAACAAAGTTATCAAAGGTGTCATATTTATGCTCCAAAAATGATACCCATGTAAATCTTGAATAATCATCTACTATTACGAATCCAAAATTCTTTCCTCTAAGGCTGGTGGTTCTCATCGGCCCAAATAAATCCATATGTAGTAACTCTAATGGTTTGGAGGTGGTTACCACTGTCTTTGATTTGAAGGATGACTTTGCATGCTTCCCTTTTGCACAAGGTTCACACACACCTTCCATCCTTGAGCTCATTTTGGGCAAACCTTCCACTAGATTTTGCTTGACCAATTTTCTAATTCCATCCATACTGTAATGACCCAATCTCCTGTGCCATAGTTCAGCGATTGATCTTTATTTTCTGCAAGGCATACATCCCGATCCTTCAACTCTTCTAGATGAAGCACATATAGATTCTTTTCTCTGCAGGCTTCGAACACTGTTACACCATCTTTCATAATTATGCACTTTGACTCTTGAAACATGATTTGGTGACCCTTGTCACACAACTGGCTGATACTTATCAAGTTGTGCTTGAGTTCTTGAACACGTAGCACATCTTCAATGAGAGTTCTGCCTTGGCTACCAACTGGTCCACAGCCGATCACTATTCCCTTTCCATTATCGTCATACGTCATTGTACCTACTTCATCTTTAATGGAAGAAAATAATCTTCTGTTGCCTGACATGTGCCTTGAGCACCCACTATCCAGGTACCATTTTGATGCTCTAAGGCTTCCCTGTAATGAAAACACTAAGATTTAGGTACCCAAGTTCTTTTGGGTCCTTGATCGTTAGTTTCTTCATTTTTTTCTTTTAAGAATCCATTTTAGGTGTTTTGTCGTACAGGTTGTTCTGGTATGTCCTAATTTATTACAATGACTACAGCAAGATATTCTACTTATTTTTTTTCAGTTAGGATGTACTTAAGGTTGGATTTATATTCAATGTTTTGTTCAGCTACAAATTTTGGTGTTGAATAAATTTTAGGATGGACTACTGTTTCTTCATTATCTAGTGGAGTATATCCTAAGCCATGCTTCTTCTTCCCTGATCTTCTATCTCCTTTTAATATTAAAGTTGATTTACCATTTGTAAACTTTTCTATTGTATTAGTTAAATATTCATTTTCCTTAGTTAGTGTGTCAACTTCCTTTTTAAGTTTATTTAAAGTTTCCTGATTTTCCAGATTTGCTATTTGTTCATTTTTAACTTTTAGATCTTCACATAACAATTCATTTCTCCTTTTTAATTCCGAGATTTGTTTTTCTAACTGCTCAGTTTTAGATTTTAAATCTGAGTTTGTGATTTCTAAACATGCATGACTATTCTTGGTGGCTTTTAATAATTTACACACATCTTTGTATTTACTGTATAGTTCATTAAATGCGTCTTCTAAACTATCTGAATCTGAATCATTGCATGAATTAAAGGATGAGTCAGAAGTTAACTTTTCCTCTAAGTTTGCCATAAAGGCCAGGTTGGCCTTTTCTTCCTCTTCTTCGCTGGAGCTTGACTCACTGTCTGAGTCGCTGTCATTACTCCATGTATCTGCCATGGCTTTCTTCTTATATTTCCTGAATTTCTTCGAGTGTTCCTTCTTCTTGAACTCTGCCTTTTTCAGCTTCAGACATTCTGCCTTAATCTGTCCTGGCTTCTTACATTCGTAGCATATAGGTTCTGACTTCTTAACCTCTTTTCCTTTAGGTTTCCTGGAATCTTTCCCTTTCTTAAATATCTTCTTCCAGATTGATATTTCTTCTTAGCCAATATCCGTTATAGTCTTCTAGATAGAAGAGCTTCTTCATCCTTGCTATTCTCACCACTACCTTCATCTTCTGACTCTTCTTCAAAGCTACCTTCTATAGATTTTAGCGTGTTGCTGTGCTTCTTTCTGCTGGAGGATTCTCCAAGCCTCTCCATATTTATTTCATGGGCCATTAGTGACCCGATAAGCTTCTCAAGTGACATTCTCTTTAAGTCGTTAGCTTCTTCTATTGTTGTCACTTTAGGAGTCCATGAAGCTGGTAGAGATCTTAATATTTTTCTTACCATATCTCCCATGTCATAGGTCTTTCCAAGACCAGCCAAACCGTTTGTAATATCTGTGAATCTACTGTACATTTGTGAAATTGATTCTCCTGGCTGCATTTGAAATCGCTCATACTGAGCTACCAAGATGTCTATCCTTGTTTCTTTGACTTTGTTTGTTCCCTCATATGTGATTCTAAGTTTTTTCCACATTTCCATCGTCGATTTTCATGCTGAAATTCTATGAAACTCTTTCTTACTAAGAGCACAGCATAATATACTCTTAGCTTTGCAGTTAAGCGAGATTTTCTTCTTATCATCATCTGTCAAATTTTCTCTGTTGTTTAGAACCACTAGATCTCCTTCTTCTTTGATGGACCAAAGTTGAAAATCGAGACCTTGCAGGAAGAACTTCATTCTGGTCTTCCAATAGTTGTAATCTTCTCCATCGAATAGAGGAGGTCTGTTGACGGACTGACCTTCTACATACCCTTAAGCTGCCATTTATCTTTGCTCTTTAGATCGTGAGATCTTCTTTATCAAAGAGACTTGGCTCTGATACCACTTATTGTCCAGCTAGCAAGCCCAGACGGGGGGTGAATGGGATTTAAAAATCTTTTAGATTTAACATCTGTCAACAAAAATGCTTTAACAGAAAAACACTAAGTTTGATTGTTAGTGTTAGTGATAAGGAAGACAAAAAATAAATAAGCACAAAGCACACAACACAGGAGATTTTTATCCTGGTTTGGACCTCCTATCCCAAGGAGTCCTACATCCAGTCCCCAAGCAACAACTTGGGATTTCACTAACCAAGGGTACTGTCTCCCTTAAGGACCCTTACACATCAGCCGCAGCTGGCCTTCTCTTCTAACCCCAAGAGGTACAAACCACCCTGATACACAGGTCTTCCTTCCTTAACGAAGGGAATACAAGCCATCTGTTTCCAACAGGTGTTCTCTTCACAGCCCGAATAGGAACTTCACAACAGATGTGAAAGAAAGCGAAAGTCCCCTAGACCAAGCTTACAATGAAATGCTTGATCTGAGGCGAAGTCTGAGAGAGAAAAAATTTGCACTAGAAAATCTCTCAGAACTACAACAGCTCTCAAGGTTAAGCAAGAAGGATCGAGAGCTAAGAGCTACAGAAAAAAAAAAAATGGAATGAAGTAGGCGCTCTTCTTGTTCGCTGAGGAATTCTCTGAAGGCTCTATCACATAAAAATTCAAGTTGTCGAACTATCAAACCGGGAGTCTTCAGTCCTCTATATATCTTTTCTTTAACAAAGTAGCTATTGAAGAGACCGTTGTCTCTAAGATTAATGCTCGTTAGACTACATGGTCCATCGTGTGTGACAGGTAAGCTTGCAGTCATTTAATGCTCTGGAGCCATGCACGCAAAGAGAAGATTCATCCAGATATCCTTCAGCTTCATGTTGTCCAACGTTGTAACATATGATATTGGCAATACCTGTAAACAATAAATGTCGAAGCACAGACAGCTAGACTGTCTCTATGCTTGTCAGTCAACGTTTGAAACCATGCAGTAAGAATGTACACCAAAATAGTAATGCATTCTGCTATCCTGAGAAGTGTTTGCTATAGAAACATAGGAATAGAAGGCACCTAGATATGCAACGTGCAGAGATGTGTACATTCACATTAAATGCAAGGATATTAGTGAGGCACGCGGGAAGACTTTGACTTTCATAGTATTTAAAAATAATTTGAATATCATGTATGAAATCGATGTAATTCATGAAGTCATTATGACAATGAAATAGTTGTTCAACTTATGAAATCGTTGTTTATGCAAATCATTATACAAATATAGGCAAATCGTTGTTCAAACATAAACAAGTCGTTGTTTGAGAAAATCGTTATTCAAACATAAATAAATCATTGTTCAAACATAAATAAATCGTTGTTCAAACATAAACAAATCGTTGTTTGAGCAAATCGTTGTTCAAACATAAACAAATCATTGTTTGAGCAAATCGTTATTCAAACATAAACAAATCGTTGTTTGAGCAAATCGTTGTTCAAACATAAACAAATCGTTGTTCAAACATAAGCAAATTGATGTACAAGCAAATCATTGTACAGATATAAGTAAATCATTGTACATATATGAGCAAATCGTTGTACAAGCATAAGCAAATCGTTGTTCAAGCAAATTGTTGTACAGATATGAGCAAATTGTTGTACAGATGTGAGGAAATCGTTTTAGCTATCAAATCGTTATTTTCTCTTATGAAATCGATATCACAGTCAAATCGTTGTTTTCTCTTATGAAATCGTTATAAGAGTCAAATCGTTGTTTTCACTTATGAAATCGATATAAGAGTCAAATCGTTGGTTTCACTTATGAAATGGATATGAGACCAAAATCGATGTTTCACTTAACAAATCGTTGTGAGACCGAAATCGTTGTTTCACTTAACGAATCGTTGTAAGACCGAAATCAATGTTTCTCTTAACAAATCGTTGTGAAACCGAAATCGTTGTACTCACTTATCAAATCGTTATAAGATGAAATCGTTGAGCGATAGAATCGTTCATGCTCACTCATCGAATCGTTATGTTGTAAGGGAAATCGTTGTTCTACAAACAAAATCGATGTGTACTTAGAAGAAATGCATGTTTTGAACTTTGAATGATACAGTGTAAGAATTACTTACAGATTATGCTTGACTTATTCCCTGTGGATGAACTTCTTAAGAACTTGTTAGAAAATAGTTGTTAGGGTATTGTTAATCACCAAAATTGTATATAATTAAATAAAATTATATGGGGATGGACTAATCATCACTAGAGTCTTTACACATATGTTGAATGATGATGTTGATTCCATTGGATTTTATTCTGCTAATGAGATGAATGTACCGTACAAATCATATGGCTACGGTTTATCTGCAAATTATAATATATAGTGAGTTGTCTCCCTTACTTGTATCAAAATAAATTAGTGTGATTAAATTTTGAAAGAACTCATCATTTCTAATTGGAGGTCTACACCAACTTACAATGTTGTTGGCTATGGAGGTGGCTACTCACAATATCTTTTCATGCCAATCACTGAGCCTTCACGTGTTGTTCATAGTGAAAGTCCATCAGGGTATGACATACCATCATCATCATAATGTATTTGAATGCATTCACATAACATATCATAAACTTTTTGCCATATTTTATTGGTATGTAGTCACCATGTAACGGAAGAACATGTGATTGAGGAGGATGAAGAAGATGAAATAGATCCACAACAAGATACAGATGAAAATGAGAATATGGACGAGGAAGATGATGAACCATTATTTGATGTTGCTAGGTTTAACAATACAGAAATTGAACATGAGTAGGAACCTTCAGATATATTCACTTTAGATCAATAGATAGATGAAGCGATCTTCATAAATTCTCATGGAGGGATTGATGTACCTTGTAGTTTATATGGTGAAGAGCCCCATGTCGAACAGATTTTTACAAATAAGAATAATTTGATATACGCACTGCAAAAATATTCATGATACTTATGCATGGAGGGTCCATACATCAGTAGTAAATGCGTTTACTGTAAAGTTTCAATCGCCAATCCACGTCTCGTTTTGTTCAAAGGTTGATTTTGTCAGCTGTGAAGACAAAGTTAACAATTACACCATAGGAGATTGTGAGAAGAATACTAGATCAAGATCATGTTGAGATTTCATACAAGAAAGCATGGGAAGCAAAATGTTTGGCTATGAAACAAATATTCGATAGTTGGGAATCATTATATGCTACTGTACATAGATATCTAGAGGCCCTTCAACTAAAAAATCTTGGGACAATTGTGCAGTTCACCTATCCAGAACAATCTATCTTTCATTTTTAAAGAGTTTTCCGGTCATTTGCACCTTCTATACAGGGGTTCCCATATTGTAGGCCATTGATAAGTGTTGATGGAACACACCTATATGGAAAATATCTTGGTATTTGATGATTACTACTGTTGTAGAAGTAGATGATGGTTTATTCCCTCTTGCATTCGCTATAGTTGAATCAAAAAATGACAATTCTTGGACATGGTTCTTGGCATGCATTATAGATAAGGTTACAAATAGAGTTGGCTTTGCAATCATTTCTGATCGACATAGAGGTTTGGAGAGTGCAGTACCTGAGATCTTTCCTCCTCCTATTAGTTACCATCATTATTATTTGCGGCATCTTACTGATAAATTTTCAAAAGACATTCTGTGATTGACATTGACATGTCTAGCATGGTCTACAGTGAGTAGAACATGTATCTTCAAATTTCAAGATTTGATAAATAAAATTGAAGAAATGAATCCTCAAGCAAAGAATTGGTTGAAAGATGTCGGATATGAGAGATGGACAAAGATATACGATGAGGGTAAGTGGTCGGGCATGATGACAACAAATGTTTCAGAAAGTTTCAATAGTGTATTGAAAGGTGCACGAGGTTTGCCTATCTAGGATTTATTACAAAAGACTTTCTACAGGTTAAACAATTTTTGTTGAACAACGCAAAGATGGTTTGAAGTGAGAATCTACATTTACTCCAATGTAGAAGTCCAACTTCGTACTACTGAGTGAGAGGCCAGAAAATGTTAGGTTTTCAGATTTTCCAAGAATGAGTTTCAAGTCACTAATTCACAAGGACATCAATACACTATTAACCTGGGACTACAAAGTGGTTGCTCCTGCAATGCTTATTACATGACAGATCTTCCTTGTGTCCACATAGTGGCATCCTGTAGATCATTTTTAGAAAATATTTCACACTTGAACTTTTGTGATGTATTTTATACTGTGGAGGCCTATCGACAGACCTATATGTTTGCCTTTCTTCCTATTCCAGACAGTTGTCACTGGCTTCCTCATCGAGGCACTGCATTGCAACCTCCATTCGGTCGGAGGCAAAGTGGTCATCCACGTGGCAGATGCCTGCATATGCATATGGACACAAACAAGAAAGGTCATCACATAACCAGTGTAGTTGTTCTAGCCAACCAAGCCATTATAGGAGTACATGTCCAGGGGTGCAACCCCCTCATCACACTTAGTAAGTGTTATGCTTGTTACAGATATTGAGCTTGGGTGTTTTGAGTTCTTATGTACTTACACATATTTTATGTCTATTGTTTAGACATGTTTATATACTTACCATTCCTTCTTCTATGTAAGCATGGTAGATATGGGCCTACTCCCTAGTCCTATACATACTTTTGTATTATATGCACAGGAGGAATATAAATCACAGCTGGTGTATAGTGGTTAGGTATGACATATTATTGACATATTACTATAAGTTGTCGTTACTCAGACATATTTTTAATGCTAACAATTCTTTATATTTTTCAGGAAACAAAAGTTCTCTAATGTTGGAAGCATCATAGGAGCTTGGGTGGTTGGCGAGTTGACCCACACATTGTAGATTATGTACATAAAGCGGGTCTATTTTATTTGACTCTAGTTCAGTGGATCAGGTTAGATTGGACATTGATCATAGCCCTTGCTGAGAGATGGAGGAGTGAGACATTGACTTTCCATCTTAGACACGGGGAGATGACTGTCACGTTACGGGATGTTGCTATTTTGATGGGGCTACCAATTGATGGTGATGTTGTTATAGAAAATACTAGCCTAGATTGGAGAGATGTTTCTATGTCACTTTTAGGTGATGCCACAGAGTCTACAAGACGAGGTTCTGTGAAATTATCTTGATTGCAAGATAGTTTGCAGTTATCCCAGATGAAGCATCAGAGGAGGTCATAGTTAGACACGTGCAGACATTCTTGTTACATCTTTTGGGTTGCACTATTTTCAGTGATAAGATAGGAAACTCAGTGCCACTCATGTATCTACCCCTACTTGAGGACTTTGATCAAGCTGGGAGATACTCGTGGGGTACGTAGTGCCATACTTGCTTACCTCTATCATCATTTATCCACTGCATGCAAGTCGGATGCCAAGGCCATTTGCAGTTCATTGACTCTTCTTCAGATAATATGTCGTTTAAAGCATATTCATTTTGCTTCAGATAAAATATTGACTCTTCTTAATGTACTCATTTTTTGCTATAATGTTTAGTTGTGGTCTTGAGAGCGACTACATGTGGAACGTCCTGACATTGCGATGCATCTTTTGGCATAGGATATATTGTTGGGTCACAAGTACACACACATTATTGTATTACTATTTAATTATAGAAATTATGCTAACTTATAAATTAATTACAGGTGGAATGTTTCGAGAGAAGAGATAAATAACCCATTACATGTTTTGAGACTATAGAAGTTGGAGCTTGATCATCAGGAGGACTATCAGGTAAACATCATAAAACCTAGCTACACTTTCAACATTACACTTACATCATATAACTTCACCACAAGTTAGGTGGGAGCCATACACTTCTGACATATTGCTGATATTACCAGCTGTTCCTAGACAGGGATATGTTGTCTCAGGTTCCTCTTATTTGTTTTGCTACTGTCACGATGCACGTTCTAGATAGAGAATTTAGACAGTTTGGTAGAGCACAACCTATTCATGGTCCTATTTATCCATTACATCGTGTCACATGGAACAGACATGGGCACATTTATTGGGCTACATATTTCACACATTTGTACAGTTGTGGCATGCTCGGAGAGATTAAATTATACCACCATCCATAGACACATCAGCTGATGTTGGTAAAGTGGACTATATATGTCACGCCCGACGCGGAATATCGGAATGTGAGACAGTTGCAAGTAAGTGAGTATAGAGCGTATAATAGCCATCCTAACCATTGGACAATTAAATAACACAAAATCAAATACCTTTCATTGATAATTTACTAATGTCTATTACATCCACTAACATAGAGCCATTACATAGGGCCCAAAATAACTTTATTACATGGAATGAAAGTAAAGACTAAACTATGACATCTAACATAGCACTAATGCACAAGGTACTCGTGGTTCACTCCTGTTCCTCCCCATCCTCATGAGTGTACTCATTTTCCTCGGTCTCACCTGAGAACACAATTAACAAACAATGTAGGGTGAGCGACAACGCCCAGTAGGGTTTATATCTCATGGTGCGGGCAAACTTTACATGATTAATGTATTAAAGAGCAGAGTCACTAATGATAGAGAGAGTCAAGTAAAGTAAGAGATAGCACAAGAGCATGGATTGAAATAACACAAGTTTCAAATATAGCACAGAGAGCAAAATGGCCATAGCACAAATAGCACAAGGTTTCACAATAGCACAATGAGTCAAGTATAGTATGGCACTTTGATTGGCATTTAGATAGTCGAGATAGATAGCACTTGAGTGTAATGCCAAACACTCTAGTCAATTAACTCCCGCGGACACTAGCACTTTTGGGCGCACCTCCCAGGACTAGACCGGGCCCTTTATATTGCCAAGCATTAGTCATATTGTTTATCTTTAGACAATTACTCAAATGGCCATAGAGAGTACAAAGAATAGATGAGAGTAGTTGATGATTAGATGAGAATGTAGAGAGAACGTGAATAGATGAGCGAGTAGAGTACAGATGAGAACTATAGATCATTGCACATAAAACGACGGTTAAACAAGTGATAGTAACAGTTGCTCAACACGAATAATTGGTGTGGGCAGTCTGGTAGAATTCACTAGCCTTCCACTGGCCATGTTAAGAGTAGGTCCAGAGGTCCGGCGTGATCTCAAGGTAAGAGAGAATTTCTAAGGCAATTTGGATCATGATGATCCCTAAGGGTGTTATAGGCATTAGGGTACAACCAACTCAGTCTCCATGAGGGAATCCACAGAGTACGGAGTCTTACGGAGGTCTTAACAAAAGGTTCCTAGTCTACCAGAACGGAATGTCTAACAGAGAGATTTCAACTTGTCAAGAGAGTAGTGTGTAAAGAAAACAAGTTGCTCGACATTCTAGAGGAATTCTAGAACAATGGAGCAGCGGTAACAGTATTCCAAACCAACATGAGAAATGAAGACAATGTCATTATTATCATGGGGTGATGATATACAATGATTGAAGTAAGTTACCAGATATATTATTGATGGATTTTCTGCATGATCTCATGGCAAGGATAAACGTTTGGTGTGTGTACGTGAAAGAAATCAAGAGAACATATGATAGTCGTGCACAATGTCTTTTAATTAAAGAAACATGTGAAATATAGCAAAATTAATTAACATGGTTGTTTATTGATCATCATACAGGTTACATGGTATAATCATGCTTAGAAAGCTTAAATAATCAAATTAAACAGAACTACAATGCTACTAGAAACACACAGTCAAATCGCGACGGGTCTAATGGTCGTGTTTAACAAGATCGATTCATGATAGAAACACGACGACGTTGGTTGTCGCGTTTAGGGTAACTAGCAAGGGTGAATCGATTGGTGACACAGAAACGCGACGTGCAGGTCTGACGCATTCACAATAATTGGAAGAGAATCGCGATGGTAAGGTCCGACGCGTTCAAGCAAAACTCTATTTTTTGAAATAACACAAATCCCCAAAAGCAGAAAACAACCCAAATACGCGACGACTGTGGTGGTCGTGGTTCAGACATCTTCTGACAACAAGAGGGCACACAGTTGGATGCAATGGTATTTGTCATAACCTAACTAAAATGCGACAGCCGGGATGGTCGCCTTTAAGGTAATCCTGATGGACTCAACTATTGTGATACCAGCCGGAGAAACGCGATGTATGTTTTGGTCGCGATTCAACATTCAAACCGAGAACAGTAAAGCATGAAGTGAAGGATCAAATATGGGATGGACCAGATCTAGAAGGGGGGGTTGAATAGAACTAGACCAATTACTACGGAAGCTTAATCAATTTCAAAAATGCTTTGAATCAGAGATCAATTTAGAATTGCAATTCACAGATCTGATGTGTGATTGTGTGATTTGAGTGAATAGAGTGTGTGATTAGATCAATCAGTAGTGTAAGCAAAAATCCTATGCATGCATCTAGCGCAAAGTAAAATCAAATCACTGATCAAACCACTGCACAGAAGATTTTTAGGTGGTTCGAAAATCACACCAGTGATTCCTACATCCACCCCTCACACAGTGAGGCTCCACAACTCAACCTGAGTACAACACACACTGGAGCTTGACAACTTCAACACACTGAGTTAGACAACTCACACACAACCTCTAGAGCACAACCACTCTAGAAACCTGAGCACACCTGCTCAACCACACACTTGAGTGTTCAACTCAACACAACTGAGCACAAGGGCTCACAAACAACCAGCTAGATGAAAACAATGAGAATCAGACCCTCTAGCAATGATCTGATCTAGAATGAGTTCATTCACAGAGACTGGTGCAACACTTCTATGCACAATCTCAAAATGACTCAGAAGAACAATTAGAGAGTTGATACAATTAAGTAGAGAACATGTTCTTCAGAAGAACTCCCTTGCAGAAGGCTGAATGAGGAATCTTTGAAGCTTGAAGTCACTGGGCGATGCTTTGCAACAGATGCCTCTGGATCTTCCTTGAATTCTCCTCAATTACTTGCTTCTACTTGATCCGCTCCCTTGGGAAGTGATCTCACCTCTTCTTCAGAGATCAATCTTCACCTTCTTGTGCTTTGCAAGGTTGGAGATGGGTCACAGCAGCACCATGGAGAGCAGGAACGGAAGAGACCTCTGTCTTGCCGCCAAAAAGGCTTTTCTAGAAGGCTCTTGAGGTGTTCTGCTTTTGGGGGCCGATTAGATAGGTATTTATACCCCAACATGGCCAAAAGAACCCTTGGAGTACGTGGGCACATGATCCAAGGTCAATCCAATTGATCCCTAGAACGCCACGTGTCCAGGTGTAACTTAAGATGAAAAATCAGCCGGAGTGTGTCGACACTATCCCAGAGTGTGTCAACACACTGTCCCAATTGCACAAAAGGCTGTTCTGGGAGATGGCTCTAGTGTCGACGCACTCACTGGCTGTGTCGACACACTGTCCCAGTCTGGCAAAAGGGTCTTCTAGAGACTGGGTCTAGTGTCGACACTGCCTGGGACTGTGTCGAAACAGTGAACCCTGTCTTTATGAATTTGCTTCAGGGATTGATGCCCAGTGTCGACACCATCAGTGGGTGTGTCGACACTTGCATGACAAGAAATATATGTCCCTGAAAATTAAACACATAAATCATTAGTAAAATATATTATCATGAATGTATGTGATATAATGTGTTTGGAAACATGCCTTTTGAGTATTGTTATTACATGTGTAATGTATTTAACATGTTCCATTCATTATGCATTAAAATCACAACATGTCATCATCAAAATCATGAGGGGAAATATATTAAATTCACACTCAACCCAACAATCTCCCCCTTTTTGATGATGGCAACATAAAGTCAACATGAAAGTTTGAATATCAAAGAAATGTGATTTTATTCATTCACACACTATCCAATCACATACACACTAAATGACAATGAACAACATGTTTCAACATTTTCATTCAATTCATCAAAGGCCATTGAGCACAATTTAGTAACAATTGACATTTTTCACAATCAAACACACAATGCTACTAATAACCATGTCATTTCATAAATGGCCAAAAAATCATACAAAGTTTGATATTTACAAGCACCCATTCACATTCATAGAGATTCATTCACTTTCATAACAAAGATATTCCTTCTCCCCCTTTGACATCATCAAAAGACAAGATCCATCAAGAGGATGGAGGAGGAGGAATAGGAAAAGAATAGACTCTATGTCTTCAGTCTTGACTCCATGGCAGCTAGGTTGGATCTCAACTGAGTTTGCATTGTAGACAATCTTGTATGTAGCAATTCTTCCAACCTCTGAGAGTTGTCATATATGTTAGCTTGGAATGCAGAAAGATTAGCTGATATTGGTTGAGAGCCTGAAGAGGAGCTGGCAAATCCACCATGTCTTTGAGAGTCCTGAACTCACTCTTGAGGGCAGACATTTCATGATCTATGTGAGCTGACAGATTCTTTATACCTTCCAAGTCATCCACCATGTGAGCAAAAGAGAGTCTTGTCTTGGATATCTAAGTCACAGCTTCTTGACTGTTGAAGAGATTCTTTTGAGAGTTGGCTAGAATCCCTTCAAGAACCTTCTCAAGCTTGTCCTGATGTTCTTTCAATTGAAGGGAAGCATCACCCAATGTGCCAATTAGCCTATTGAACCTCTGAGTGGCATGATCAGCTGCCTCCTTTTACTTTATGAACTGTCCATTAACTGAATTCTCCAATCTTTGAATTCGAAGCTCAAAATTCTCTGACATCTGCTGGATGGAGAAGGTGATGGTGCCAAACTTTTCTTCCAAGAAGAGTATAGCTCAGGTGGAACAGAAGGTCCACCAGTGGAAGTAGAAGCTGACCCATGGAATCAGGAGATAATGAAGGAGGATCCACAGTAGGAATGAGTGGTGAAGAGGCATGCATAATGGCTGATTGAAGTATATCTTGAGGTATTGGTGCACCAATCTCAGATGGAGGCTGATCCTCTTGAGCATTCTGAACCACTTCAACAGGAGGAGGGTCCACTTCCTCAGGTGCAGCTGGGGCCTCAATGATTGGACCTCTTCTAACCTGAGCACCCTCAATTCTAAAACCCATGAATTTTTGCAAATGCTTCAAGCAATAAATGTTGGATTTTGGAATTGTCTAAGCTTGCTCATGATCAAATGACACTCCAAAGTATTCAAATACTGAAGTAAGATGAGCAGCATAGGGTAGAGATCTAAGTAGATCCTTCCTTATTGTTTCAGACATTATTTGATACATTATCACATGCAAATTGATCTTGAGTTTCTTTTTCATGCAGTAGATTATGAATCTCTAAATATCAGTCAGTCTATCTCTTCCACCACCTTGAGGTGTGATTATGGTTGAGAATATGATGAATCAACCTTAAGACAGGTGGGAAGGTATTTGTGTTAAACCTAGTCACATAGGTCTGCTTAGAATCTGACTCATCAGCAGGAGACCAGTAAGTAGACTATATGCTTCATGCATATCAAATTCAAAGTCATGATAATTTTTCACCCTCATCTGGAACTTTAAACAGTGTAGCAGCCATTCAGTGGAAAGCAAAATGGAGACTCCTTTGACCTCAAACTGATAACCCTCTGGTAGTATGATCAAATTCAGGTAAAACTCTTGTACCAGTCTAGATAAATGTCCGGAATTAGAAATGAAAGGCAACCATCCTTGAAAATTGAAGAATTCAGATACTTCAGGAAATGTGCTAGCCAAGGCAACGTCATTTAGGTCAACTGCTCTAGGCTTGAGAATAGATTTTCCCTCACTAGCCAACTTGGATGGAGTAGCCTCAGAAGGCTGAGAGGATCCAGAGGAGTTGGAGGATGATTCTGCAGAGGGTTCAGGAGAAGTGGACAAGATCTTTATCCGGGGGTTTTCATACTGCCTCTGCGAAGAACCTCGACTAGAGAAGGGCATCCTACCTCTTTTGGATGGAGTAGGAGATGGAGAAGAAGCACCTAGCTGCTCTGCACGGTCATGGCAGCGTTTGCTTCTTCTTTCAGTGGGAGGCGCTTCAACAGCAGCCGCCCTGGCAGTTGCCCTAGCCCAGGCGCCTCGACGACGGGTGTGCTTGGGAGGCATTGTCCAGGCAAGAGATGGAGACAGAGATGACGGAGATGATGAGAGGAAGATGGAGACAGAGATGGCGGGAAGAGGAAGGCAAGGAAGAATTTTCTACCATTTGCAAGGGCAAATGGCGGCTATGGGTCCTGGGAAAGAAAAGGGGCTTTGGGGTAAGATAACCCGCGGGTACAGCTAGCCCTTAACCAGTGCCCATAAACGGAACCGCCTGGAACTGCCACTGTGTCGACACAAGAGTGGAGCTGTGTCGACCTGGGCATAGATTGTGTCAACACAGGAAGAAGATTGTGTCGACCTACCCTGAAGAAACATGATGATATGTGCATGAGAAAAATTTGTAAATTATGTGAAATCTTTAAAATGATGAAAGATGGATAGAATCAACTTGACAAGGATTTTTAAGAGGCCAAAGAATTCATTTGTCATATTTCTACAAAAATCCAACAATAACTCAAGTGTTACACAACGACCTACAGGATATTCATTAAGTAAGTTGAGCCACTGAATGATAGTTTGAGTGATATAGGACATTCAACAGCCAATGACAAACCACCATATTCTCCAAATCCAAAGAAATGACAATGTCTTTTAGATTGAAATCAATTGTGATGAAGTTAAACAACTTTAAGCAAACTAATGAAAGGCAAAGATGTTTATTTTAAGCAATTCTCCTTGGACACACATTTTTTTTTAATAATCAAACTATCAAATGTAGTAAATCTTGTTCACTTAAGAACTAATGATTTTTACACACCATAGTCCCTGGTTACGAAAGATTTGCTCATTATCCAGTTTCAAGGGGCAAATGATAACCTTTTGACGTGAAAATATACGTTTATAAGATGCCAATATTTCCAGTTACTCAGTCATCATCAAATGTATAGAAAATCTGTGGCGGAACACCTCGGCCAAGCCCGTTAAACCGATAACATACTTGATCCGAGTCCACCTCCCGTGAACGGGCCGAAGCCTCGCAAGGGATACCAAACCACAGTCCGTGTAAACACAAAGGAACACACCATTTCATATATATATATTTCACAAGTTACATAGCCATATTTCCACAAAAACTGAAAGAAAGTACAAGAGCCTGGGGCATACCCCGAGGTACAACTGAAACAAGTAAACAACTGACCACACTGCTGGAGCTGCTACTACACAGCTGGAGGTACTGACCCTGTACCGCTACGACGCGGCTCTGAACTGGACGACGGTCGAGAAACGTCCTCCTCGCTCTCACCTATGGGGGTAGGGGTGAGCCTCGCGAGTCACTGGCTCAGTAGAGAACTCCCCCAAAATCGAGCAAATCCAAAAACAGGTACAAAAGCAGTAAACAGTACCAATAATTTATAGAACAGCTAAGCAGGATATGAAAGCTGTAAAAGTACTCACCGTCTGCCGACTACTAAAACAACTGTAATAATTAAACGGCAAACTAGTACAGGTGTACAAGCTAAAGTAGAGACAGCAAACACGAGCCACGTGAACTGGTTCGTGACACCAGAGACTGACTCGGACAAGCTAACACAGGTCTACCTCTCAGTCTCGCAGCCACGGACGAAAGGTCAAGCTGCCTCTCCACGTGAAAAGGTCAAGCAACTGTGGAGACCAACTAAACACCACCACCTGCAGACCACAGGGTCATAGGCCCATGCCTAGCACCTCTAGAGACCCTGGCCTGGGCTCGCTAGAGTGAGGCACTGGAAAAGGACTAGCTGGGGACCAGTGTCGACTACTGGTGTTCGTACCCCTAACTACGAGCGCGCTACAAGTGACTAAAGACAAACACAAGTGTCACTGTCCCACTGTCGTCTTTCCCTCAGCCGGACGTACAACTCAAACACAGGAGTGAGGGTGTCCAGGTCAAACGACACAAACCTCAATGGTACAACGCAAGTACCGGGACAAAGCCCCGAGCTAACAGCCTGGCTCACAAAGAACCTGGGGCACCCAACTAGAGAGGTAACAACGGTAGGCGTCGTACTACTCGCCACGTACACAAAACCACGTGCACGTTACACACAAACCACGTGAAGACTCACGTAAACCGCGTGCACTAGTAGTCCACTACACGTGAACACGATGTAAGTACGTAAAGAACCAACCATCTGCGTACCCAGTACGCTAGTCTCAGAAACCACGAGCACTAGGTGCACCACAATTATCACTGCACCTCTCAATATCAACAATATTCAATATATCAACATTTAAACCAAAAGCATGCTGACGGCAGCATCGACTGCCGTCGATGGGATATAAACGGCAAGGTATCTGGCCGTTAAGCTCCCAACTAAAGAACCTGGCGTCAATCGATATTGACGCCAAGCTCCTCATCTCCAGTTCCTGCAGAAACCCTAAACCGATTCTACAGGTATTCTTAGTCCCGAAACTATCGCGAAACATGAGAAAATACTTCCTCTAACATGCATGAATCCTAATCAACTCGAAACAACATGTTTCCATTATTAAATTGCTCAAACCACCCGTGTACCCCGCATGGATACCATACCCGAAAACACAATTATCATGAAGTTTCATGCTTTCTAATTGCATTATCACAACCTATAGGAACTAAAGAGATCGTTCCCTACCTCAAGACGCGCTTAAACCTCCTAAATTCTCCGGTTTACACTGAACCCTCCACGAGCTCCTACGGCAATTGCACCACGTCCCGGCATTTCCTTGGCCGATTCGTCACCATCTCGCGTTTCACGTTCCTCCAATGATCCTTATACAGCTCTTGGAAGTAGTGGGGAAGCAAGAGGCATGAAGACAGAGCAAGGGAGAGGGAGAATGGAGTGAGAGAACTGCTCTCGGGCAGACCTATATTCTACAGGTCGCACAGGTTGGCGTCAACATGGTTGTCGCCAATCAGACCGCCAAGGCTAGACGTCCATATCCCTTGTCGCCAAGTTCATACAGTAAACGTCAACACATATGGACGCCAACAAGTCAACGACCACACCTGGCCGCCAACTCCTACTCAACTGCAGCAGGTCCTATTTTAGTTCAGAACCCAACCTGTACTACACCTGCACACACCACACGTCCAAACCACATTGGCCTCACAATGGCCACCACAACCAATACACACATGATCCATAAGGATCCGAAAAGCACGCGACGTTACATTACTATCATCTAAAAAGAAAATTTCGACCTCGAAATTCATAACACAACTCAAAGTTAAACAACTTAAACATACACACATTTTCAAGTACTATCATCTAAAAAGAAATACAAAAGCTTATTCAAACAGATAGGGATACCCTTTAGCCATCTCCTCGGCTAACTCCCAGGTATCCTCACCACCCAACCTATTTTCCCATCGCACTTTAACTAGCTCGATTTCTTTATTTCTCAGCTTCTTTATCTTTCGATCCGTGATCTGCACCAGATACTCTGGTATAGTCATATCCGGTCTCAGGTCACCACCTTGATAACTGATTATTTGAGCTGGATCTTCAATGCACTTTCTTAACATAGAAACATGAAATATGTCATGAACATTCGCAAAATCTGCTGGCAAATCCAGCCTATAAGCTGTTTCCCCAATTCTCTCAATCACCTGGAAAGGTCCCACATACCTTGGGCTCAATTTTCCAGTCTTACCAAATCTCATAATACCTTTACTCGGGGAAACTCTCAAGAAAACAAAATCTCCCACTTCAAACTGAAGTGGTCTCCTCCGGATATCTGCATAACTCTTTTGCCTACTTTGAGCTGCCTGCAATTTTTCCTTAATAAGCTTCACTACTTCTGTGGTTTGCTGAATCAATTCAGGACCCACTAATTGCCTTTCTCCCACTTCATGCCAGTTCAATGGGGTTCTACATGGCCTTCCATATAAAGCTTCATACGGTGCCATCCCAAGACTGGTATGATAACTATTATTATAGGCAAACTCAACGATTCCCAAATGATGCTCCCAGTTACCTCCCCAAACTAAACAACAAGCTCGCAACATATCTTCAATTGTCTGGATAGTCCTCTCTATCTGACCATCCGTCTGGGGATGATAAGCGGAGCTATATCTCAGCTCAGTACCAATTTCTCTTTGCAGACTTCTCCAAAAACCAGAAGTAAATCTTGGATCTCTGTCAGACACAATAGTCTTCGGAATACCATGCAATGGAATAATTCTTTCAACATAAACTTTTGCTAATTTATCCACTGTCCAAGACATACTTACTGCCACTAATCTGTACACCTTAGTTAATCTATCAACAAATACCCATATTCTATTATGCCCAGAACTCGATCTTGGTAAACCTGCCACAAAGTCCATGGCAATATCATCCCATTTCCACTGTGGAATGGACAACGGTTGCAATAAACCTCCAGGCTTCTGATGTTCTGCTTTAATCTGTTGACAGATAGCACATCTTGCAACAAACTCTGCTATTTCCTTTTTCATTTGAGGCCACCAGAAATGCTTTCTCAAATCGTGGTACATTTTAGTACTACCCGGATGGATAGTGTACCTGGATTTATGAGCCTCTTCCAACACTCGCTGCTTTACTTCTCTTTCAGCTGGAACAAACAACCTGCCTCTGAGCCTAACCACACAATTATCATCAATGGTAACTCCTTCCATTTTTACAATCTCAGCTAAACTTACATCTGCTTTCTGAGCCTCAACAATCTGTCAATACAAGGACGGCTCTACAGCACTAGTAGCTAGTACTGCCCGTCGCTGACTACTGGGCACATACAAGGAGTTCTCCACTATCTCTTCATACAGCTTCCATTCTTTAATCATCATCAGATTTATATATGCCTTTCTGCTCAAGGCATCTGCTACAACATTGGCCTTACCCGGATGGTAAGCCAAACTGAAATCATAATCTTTTAAATATTCAATCCATCTACGCTGACGAAGATTTAAATCTTTCTGCGAGAAGATATACTTCAAGCTTTTATGATCTGTAAAGATCTCAAATCTCTCGCCATACAGATAATGCCTCCATATTTTCAAGGCAAACACAACTGTTGCCAATTCTAAATCATGAGTGGGGTAATTCTCTTCTGCTGGCTTCAATTGCCTGGATGCATAAGCTATCACTTTGCCATGCTGCATAAGCACTGCGCCAAGTCCTCTCCTTGACGCATCTACATATACCACAAAACCACCACTTCCTGCCGGTAATGTCAATATAGGTGCTGTTGTAAGCCTCTTCTTCAATTCCATAAAACTTTTCTGACATTCACCGGACCACACAAAAGGCACACCTTTCCTAGTCAACTTAGTCATAGGTGCCGCAATCTTAGAAAAATCTTGAATAAAGCGCCTATAATAACCTGCTAATCCCAGAAAACTTCTAATCTCAGTAATTGTCTTAGGCACTTCCCATTTCATCACTGCTTCCACTTTACTTGGGTCTACTGCTACTCCTTTAGCTGAGATAACATGACCCAGAAACTGAATTTCTTTGAACCAAAATTCACACTTACTGAATTTGGCAAACAACTGATTATCTCTTAACAATTGCAAAGTAAACCTCAAATGAGATGCATGCTCCTCTTCAGACGCTGAATAAATCAGAATATCATCAATAAAGACCACAATGAATTGGTCCAAATACGGATGAAAAATTCTATTCATCAGATCCATAAAACCTGCAGGAGCATGGTCAGCCCAAATGGCATAACCACAAATTCATAGTGACCATATCTGGTTCTGAATGTTGTTTTATCTATATCCTCCTCTTTAATTCTCAACTAGTGGTACCCAGACCTCAAATCAATTTTAGAAAATACCTTTGCTGATTGCAACTGATCAAACAGATCATCTATCCTCGGCAACGGGTACTTATTCTTAATGGTCACATCATTCAAGTTTCTATAATCAATACACATACGAAAACTTCCATCTTTCTTTTTCACAAACAATACCGGCGCTCCCCACGGGGAATGACTCGGTCTAATAAATCCTTTCTGCAACAGTTCTTCTAATTTCTTTTTCAATTCTTTAAGTTCTGCTGGTGCCATCCGATATGGAGCTTTAGAAATCGGCATGGTACCTGGCAGCAACTCAATGGTAAAGTCCACCTCTCTATGTGGAGCTAAACCAGGCAAATCTTCAGGAAAAACATCAGCAAATTCCCTAACCACGGGAACTGCTTCCACTGATTGACTAGCTTCTACCAGACTTACCAAGGCTAAATAAGCCACACATCCAGCATTTATCCACTTTCTAGCTCTAATTGCAGAAATTAGAAACTTAGAGGTATAAAAAGGCATACCTTGATATTCAAATATTGCACCATTAGGATGACAAAACCTGATCTTTTTCTTCCTGCAATCTAGCATTGCTCCATAAGTCTCAATTCAATCCATACCCAAAATAATATCATAATCTGTCAACTGCAGGGCATACAACCGACCCGGCATCTGGTTCCCTTCAATCATAACAGGAACTTCATCTACATAGCTCGAAGTGAGCAGGAACTCACCGGAGGGAACCTCCACTACTAACTCACAAGACTTTTCTTCTAAAGAATGAGTCATGGAATCCAGAAATTCTTCGGAAATGAAAGAATGAGAGGCACCCAAATCAAATAAAACTCTTGCTGAATAATCATAAAGAGGTAAAGTACCTTCTATCATATTCGATGCCTCCGCCTGGGCTCGGGTGATAGCCATAACCCGACCCCTTCCCCGCTGCTGTGGTGCTCCTCTGCCACGACCTGCCTGTGGCTGCTGAAACTCTTGAGGCTACTGCTGCTGCACACCTCTTCCATACCCATACTCTCTCGGATAGGGGCAATTGTGGATCAAATGCCCCGGCTGATTGCAATTATAACATCTATACCCTGGTGGAGTAATAGGCTGCCTGGCAGTACTCTGCTGCGACTCCTCCACCTCTGGTCTACCACGACCTTGCTGAAATTGCTGACGACCTCCCCATCCTCTTCCTTTACCTTTAAATGCTTGCTTCAATTTCTGGCCCCATTTACCAAAGCCTGGTGAAGAAGGTCCTGCCGGTGCTTTACCCTTACTCGCACCTACTGACTGCTGTGGTAGCCGAAAACTACCTGAGCCTGACTCGCCCACCTGACGAGTCCGAATAGACCTTTCCAACGTAGCTGCCCTCTGAGCTGCTTCTTCCACTGTCTTACACATGAGAGGTACTATTGCATCCTATAACTCCACTCTCAAACCTCTAATGAAATACTCAACCATCATATTATTATCTGATACTACATAAGGCGCATATCGGCTAAGCGCCATAAACCTCATTTGGTACTCTAAAACTAAAGAGTTACCTTGCTGGAGTGTCCGAAACTGCTCTCTCTTTACTTGCTGCACTTGAATCGGGAAGAATGTATCGTTAAATACATCAAGAAATTCCGACCAAGTGATAGCCTCTTCTGTCCTACCTGCAAAGGTGGTCTGCATCTTCAATCGCCACCATTCCAATGCAAAACCTCTCAACTGATAACCAGCTAACACGACTTTATCTGCTGCCGGACATCTCATAGTCGCAAAAACTATTTCAATCTCATGGACCCAGTGTTCCGCTGTATCTGGATTCGGCCCTCCTGAATAAGTAGGCGGCTGCAATCTCAAAAATTTCTCAACTTGCATCACTGGTTCCTCTGCTAATAACACTGGTGGTGGTGGTGGTGGCACGGGTGCTACAAAAGGCACCTCTACTCCTGGCATAACTGGAGCAATAGGTATAGTCTCTCCATCCCAAGTTGGCACTGCAACCGGCGGTACCGGCGCCTGCTGATCCATCCTTGCCCGAATATCAGTGAGGCTCTCCCAGATTCTCTCAATCATACGCTGAGTGCTCTCCTCTGGATCATCTCCTCCACCACCCCAATCTCTTCTATCAGCCATTTCAAACTTCTACATAAACAAAACACCAAGCAAAAACAAAGCAACAAATTATCAGAAACCATGGCCCCTACCAGCAGTGTACAAAGATCAAAATAAGGCTATGTATCTTTCTAGTTCCCTTATATTAACACGGACCTTGCTCTGATACCAACTGTGGCGGAACACCTCGGCCAAGCCCGTTAAACCGATAACGTACTTGATCCGAGTCCGCCTCCCGCGAATGGGCTGAAGCCTCACAAGGGATACCAAACCACAGTCCGTGTAAACACAAAGGAACACACCATTTCATATATATATATTTCACAAGTTACATAGCCATATTTCCACAAAAACTGAAAGAAAGTACAAGAGCCTGGGGCATACCCCGAGGTACAACTGAAACAAGTAAACAACTGACTACACTGCTGGAGCTGCTACTACACAGCTGGAGGTACTGACCCTGCACCGCTACGACGCGGCTCTGAACTGGACGTCGGTCGAGAAACGTCCTCCTCGCTCTCACCTGTGGGGTAGGGGTGAGCCGTGAGTCACTGGCTCAGTAGGGAACTCCCCCAAAATCGAGCAAATCCAAAACAGGTACAAAAGCATAAACAGTACCAACAATTTATAGAACAGCTAAGCAGGATATGAAAGCTGTAAAGTACTCACCGTCTGCCGACTACTAAAACAACTGTAATAATTAAACGGCAACCAATACAGGTGTACAAGCTAAAGTAGAGACAGCCAACACGAGCCATGTGAACTGGTTCGCGACACCAGAGAGTGACTCGGACAAGCTAACACAGGTCTACCTCTCAGTCTCGCAGCCACGGACGAAAGGTCGAGCGCTGCTCCACGTGAAAAGGTCAAGCAACTGTGGAGACCAACTAAACACCACCACCGGAGACCACACGGTCGCAGCCCATGCCTAGCACACTAGAGACCCTGGCCTGGCTCGCTAGAGTGAGGCCTGGAAAAGGACTAGCTGGGGACCAGTGTCGACTACTGTTGTCCGTACGCCAACTACGAGCGCGCTACAAGTGACTAAAGACAAACACAAGTGTCACTGTCCCACTGTCGTCTTTCCCTCATCGGACGTACAACTCAAACACAGGAGTGAGGGTGTCCGGTCAGACGACACAGACCTCACGGTACACACGCAAGTACCGGGAAAAGCCCCGAGCTAACAGCCTGGCTTCAAAGAACCTGGGGCACCCACTGGAGAGGTAACCATGGTAGGCGTCCTACTACTCGCCACGTACACAAAACCACGTGCACGTTACACACAACCACGTGAAGACTCACGTAAACCCGCGTGCACTAGTAGTCCACTACACGTGAACAAGACGTAAGTACGTAAAGAACCAACCATCTGCGTACCCAGTACGCTAGTCTCAGAAAACCACGAGCACTAGGTGCACCACATTATCACTGCACCGCTCGATATCAACAATATTAATATATCAACATTTAAACCAAAGCATGCTGACGGCAACATCGACTGCCGTCGATGGGATATAAACGGCAAGGTATCTCGCCGTTAAGCTCCCAGCAAAGACCTGGCGTCAATCGATTTGACGCCAAGCTCCTCATCTCCAGTTCCTGCAGAAACCCTAAACCGATTCTACAGGTATTCTTAGTCCCAAACTTCGAGAAACATAGAAAATACTTCCTCTAACATGCATAATCCTAATCAACTCGAAACAACATGTTTCCATTATTAAATTGCTCAAACCACCGTGTACCCCGCATGGATACCATTACCCGAAACTAAATATCATGCAGTTTCATGCTTTCTAATTGCATTATCACAACCTATAGGAACTAAAGGGATCTTTCCCTACCTCAACCTCTTAAACCTCCTAAATTCTCCCGGTTCACCGGAACCCTCCACGAGCTCCTACGGCAATTGCACCACGTCCCGGCGTTTCCTTGGTTGATTCGTCACCGTCTCGCATTCCACGTTCCTCCAATGATCCTTATACAGCTCTTGGAAGTAGTGGGAAGCAAGAGGCATGAAGACCGGGCAAGGGAGAGGGAGAATGGAGTGAGAGAACTGCTCTCGGCAGACCTATATTCTGCAGGTCGCACAGTTGGCGTCACCATGGCTGTCGCCAATCAAACCGCAAAGGCTAGACGTCCATATCCCTTGTCGCCAAGTTCATACAGTAAACGTCAACAATATGGGACCCCAACAAGTCAACGACCACACCTGGCCGCCAACTCCTACTCAACGCAGCAGGTCCTATTTTATTTCAGAACCCAACCTACACCACACCTGCACACACCACACGTCCAAACCACATTGCCTCACAATGCCACCACAACCAATACACACATGATCCATAAGGATCCGAAAAGCACGCGACGTTACAAAATCTTTTGTTTTATTTTGTTGTTGAACCCTCTTTGAACAGAGATAGCAGAAAATACCTCATGACATACATGGCACTTCATTCATTGTGAAGGTTTGTAGTTTCTCAGCATTTGTGCCATTGCCTGTTGAATAATACATGTAAGGAGAATTTTATAAATTGAGAACAATTATATCCCACATCAGTTGCAAAAGAGGTGTTTAAATCAAACACACATGATCCTTCAGTCTTTGAAAGAGATTTAAATTTCTGTAGGCTTGAAGAGTATAGTTGAGAGTTGACTGTAAAATGTAGTAGATCAATCAAAAAGTCATTTTGGAGTTCTTTGACAAACTTAATGAGTATATCATGAATGGAAGTTGTTATAACTCAAGAGAATCTTGAATTTTGTAAAAGAAAGTGAGTGGTGAATCCTTTAACTCCCCCTGAGATGATGATTCCAGAAATCTTTCATCATAATAAAGAGATTCAAGATTTGTAAAAATGAGAATCTTTTTGAAGAATAAAGACTCCCCCTGAACATTTGCATATTTGATTCTTGATACTTGGCGGAGATATATACTCTCGCATATGAAAGTGACTAGACAAGCAAAACTTGTCCTTCTTCAAATCACATTTGATATACCAAGCAATTTCAATAACAATGTGAGATGGAAGAATTTATTTGACAAAAGAAATGAAATTGGCTTATGAGAGATTTGTACATCAGAATCAAGGAAACAAATAAAGGAAGGGAATATTTACATGATGAAACAAAGACTCCCCCTCAGAAATTGCATAAGCACTCAACCTAAATAAGGAGAGGTCAAGAAGATGTGGGATATTTGCATAAACCAAGCTCTCTCCTCAAGGATGAAAATCTGCTGTCATGAAGAGGTTTAGTGAAAATGTCAGCAATTTGTTTTTCAGTTTCAATGAAGAGAGTTCAAATGATTTCTTTGCTACCTCATCTCTCAAGAAATGATGCCTTATTTCAATGTGCTTTGTGCGAGAGTGCTGAATGGGTTTTTTAGATAGATTGATGGCACTAGTGTTTATCACAGAGAATGGGAACACACCTAACTCTTGGTTATAGTCTAGGAGCTGATGTTTCACCCAATGAATTTGAGTGCCACAACGACAGCTGCAACATACTTAGCCTCAGCAGTTGATAGAGCCATTGAGTGTTGCTTTTGGAAGCCCAAGAAATTAGGCATCCCCTAGATATAAGCACAAACCACTTGTGCTCTTTCTATCAAGCTTACAACCAGCATAATTAGCATCACAATAGGCCATCAAATCTAATTACAACCAACAGGATACCAAATACCAGATCACATGTTCCAACAAGATATTTGAAAATTCTTTTAACAGCAAGCATGTGACTTTCTTTAGGATTAGCTTGAAACCTTGCACACAAGCATCCTAAATGTATATCAGGTCTAGAAGTAGTGAAATAGAGTAGAGATCCAACCATACTCTGTATGTCTTTGGGTCTACTGACTTACCAAGTGAATCTTATTCTAGTTTTACATTAACTGTAATGGGGTGTGCTTGAGTGCTTGAGGTTCTGAAAGTCAAATCTTTTCAGAAGCTTTTTGACATACTTGGGTTTGGCTTATGAAGATCTCCTCATTGGTTTTGTTATAACCTGCAGTCCCAAGAAAAATTTTAAGTCTCCCATTAAGCTCATTTCAAATTCAGTTTTCATTTGATTTGCAAATTCAGTGCACAGCTTTTATTTGTGGATCCAAAAATTATGTCATCAACATAAATTTGGACAACAATAATTGTTTATTTACAGTTTTTTGTGAACAAAGTTTGATCAATATTACCTCTAGAGTATCCTTTCTCAACAAGAAAGAGCTCAAACGATCATATCAAGCTCTTGGAGCTTGCTTAAGACCATAAAGAGCTTATGAAGTTTGAAATATGATCAGGATATTTTTCATTTTCAAAGCCTGGAGGTTGTTCAACAAAAACATTTTCTTTGATGTATCCATTCAAAAATACACTTTTGACATCCATTTGGAAACTTTGAATTTCAATGATGAAGCAAAAGCAAGAAATATTCTCAAACACTTCTAGTCTAGCTACAGGGCTAAGACTCTTCAAAAATCAATTCCAAATTCTGGATTGTACCCCTGGCAACTAGCCTAGCTTTATCCTTATGACTTGACCATTTTCATTCAATTTATTTCTAAATACCTATCTAGTGCAAATGACAGATTGGTCCCTAGGTCTAGGTACAATTCCCACACTTGATTTCTGTCAAATTGATGAAGTTCTCATGCATTGCATTGATCCAATCTACACTCATTAGAGCTTCATCAATTGATTTGGGTTCAATTTGGGAGATTAGTGCGAGTGGGTCTTCATGAATTGCATTCACGAAGGATGATCTGTTTCTAACCCTATCATGCGCATTGCCAACAACATTCTCTATAGGGTGATCTTTCAAAAATCTGGGTTCAGAAATTACCTGTGAGTGCATTTAAATTTGGAACTACATTACCTGGTTCCACTTAGGGTAGGTGAGGTATTGTTCAATTTTCACATAAGTCTCATTCTCCTCAACAGTTGGTGAAGAATCAACAATGAATCATCCTCTTCATTATCTGAGAGTCCCTGCAAGATTTAGAATAGTGAGTTGAAAAGGAATTTTCATCAAAGACTACATGTGGAGATTCTTCAACTGTTTTATTTTTGAGAGAGTAACTCTAAAAGCTCTTTGAAATTTCAGAATAGCCAAGAAAGATGGCTTCATGACTTTTAGCATCAAATTTATCAATATTTTCTTTATTGTTGTTATGTACAAACATTTACACCCAAGAATTTGAATAAGATAAAGTTGGCTTTTTGGTTTTTCAACAGTTCATAAGGGTTTTTTCTGATTTTTGTCCTGACCAATGCTCTG